>JANCMA020035150.1:0-16574 GCA_024336925.2 Zoanthus solanderi
AATAAAAATGTAAATTCTACACCGTAAAAAAGAGAGAATACTTACTGACGTTTCGGACGTTAGTCCTTTGTCGGAGTAAATTTATAGCACAAGCTGTACTCGCTAATAGCGCTATCTAGTTATTTCCTAACTAAAACATTATAAACTATATACACATTTGCTCTTCTTGCGTGGAAACTGTTGGTGTACTAACAAGGCCCAGTGAAGTTGAAACTGCCGTCCATGACTGTTGGGAATCACTTTTTTTTATGCTAGATTTAAGGGTTGATGACTACTGCAACATAACATCAGTGTCTTCATTTCAATTGTAGTCGCTACCACTATTGTGAACTAGGGCTCATAAATGTGCTATCTATCCTGCATACAACTAAACACGTCTTGTATGAACCAATTGCTATAGTTTAACATTAATCATCGTAACAGATAAGAAGAAAGTACCTTTATAGTGATGCTGCCCCTTTGTTTGAAATAATAATTGGTGTTTCCAAGATAGCGACGGGTAGTTTCACTGATATGCACGGCCATAGCCTGCATTAACGTTTGACAGTTTACAGTTACAAACATTTGAACAGAGTCACATTGCTACTGATATTTACAAATATATTGATGTTGATGATGATGATAAAGTCAGTAATAATGGCAGTTACCATAGTAATATCACCAAAGGTATCCCTAAAAAAGATATTTCCGATAAATAATGTATAGAAGTGACAAATCGTAATATGAACGAATGCAGAGCTAATTGTTGAATATTGTAGACACATTGCCAGAGTTAGTGGTAACTATGCTGAAAGTGATGCCACCCTATTAGTAGGATTGAATATGTACCAAGCAAGTCATGCGTTACGGTAGAAGAAACAATATGCTAAAGCTTAGCCATGTGGGGTTTTCAGCTGAAGTAATCTAAATACACTCAAAACAGCACATTTGTCTCAAAATGTTAATCAAAAACTTGCTCATTATTTGTGAAACTTTACTAGAAAACTGTTGCAATACCTGCATTCTAATCGGATAATCACTCAAGTCTTTGCGGTTATGTAAAGTGTTTATATAACAGCTTTTTTGGTAATTTAGGGCGCAGGTGAATAGAATGTTTATAGTACTTCCAGTACTAGGTGGAAAAGTGACGGTAGCTAATTAAAAAACTGAAAGAGATTTGGATTATCCATCCACTCTACGTCCCGTTACCTAAAATCACTCAGACGTTTGGGACGAGAAAGATGACACCTTTTATTTTCATTCCTACCCAATCACCTTAACGTATTGGTTGGGGTGACTGGGTCTTACCATGCCCGTGGACTCCATACGGGAAGCTGTATTGACCGTGTCACCAAACAAGCAGTACCGCGGCATTTTCAGCCCAACTACACCGGCCACTACCATTCCAGAATGGATACCTATAGGAGAAGCGGTTTATATATTTTAAAATTTCTAAAAAGTGTATTTGAGGAAAATGTGAGATCCAGTTTCGTGAGTCACGTGCATCGGATAAAAACAGCAGCGTTTAAAATACTGTGCGTGCGAAGAAGTTTAAAGAGTAAAGTCGCCCTGGTCTTGGTTAAATTATAGAAAGTTGTAGTGTTGCTACAGTTTTCAGTTTGAAGTGGGCCAATAGCGTAAGGGCAACACAACACCCAAAATCTAGACAAGCAACCATCTTCCCTTCCCCTAAACGAGACCTTTTCGGACCCAATTCCAACAAACAGAACTGACCAATGCGAATTTTGAGGTTCTCCTCTGTTTTGGAAGGGTCCGACAGTTCGTGCATCGACTTCATCATATTGAGAGCCATGTCTGCCACGTGTTCAGCATGATACTTGCTCCTCTCGGGGACTCCACTAACCACCATGTATGCGTCGCCTATTGTCTCAACCTGTAGGAAACAATAGGCACACCTCAGTTCCGCTGGAATTATAAACATTAATTGAAATTTAGTTTGTTTTAAAAGATGTTTGATTCACCAAAACAACGTCGCACGTCTATGTTCTATATTGCACTGCACTAGCTAGTCTGCAGTGAGCATTGATTAACCCTCTTGTATACCATATCTATCTATCTATCCGTCTATCTACAAGATGTTAATGAATATGTTTACTACATTGAATGCCACTGATATATGTATGTTTGCTAGCGTGATTTGTACCATGTAAATATCCTAAGACATTTTTTAATACAGCGATGCAGCGAAACACGATGACTGTGATCCTACGTGTAAAAGAAAAGAGCAGAAATTAATATTTAATCTTAGCACTACGGCTTGCAATGCTCTCTCACCACTTATGGTCACTTTTTCTTATTTTAATCTGCATAGATTATATCAGGGTTCGTACGCTACCTGGAAAACCAGGAAATCCTTGAATTTTGGGATTTTTTGTTCCAGGCCTGGAATTCCTTGAACAATGGTTTTTTTTTGAGAGGGACCTGGAAAAATCCTTGAATTTTGAGTTTGCAGTCCACTTAGTGTAATTTGTGCCGATAGAATTGTTTAATTTTTAGTCATAATTTTAAGTGTCGCACATTCAAGGAATGTATTCTTTTGTCGTTCCATTGTTCCATTAACATTGTAATAAATTGTTGAGAGTTGATAGCTTTAATAATAACTTCAGAGTATGTATGTTTTCTGTAGGTTTTCTCTCGCTTTAAGAAACATCAGTGTGCATGTGTCAAAAAATATCTGGAATAAAGTTGGTATTTTGGTGTTCAAAGTGACTCTATCTCACAGTGTCTCTCGTATATTGAGACCTTGAAAATGTTCAGCACACCTGGCAATTACCTGGAAAAGTCCTGGAATTTTGCTTTGAGCAAAGGGGAAGAACCCTGTTATATTTCTCTAAATAAACTCTGATTTCATATTCATCCACTGACAAACGCCTGAAATAGGTGATGATGAAGCATCTCATCCTAGTGTTGCTTAAATACTTGAAGTGTTCACTGGTGTGGTAAGCACATTACCTTGTAGACATTATGTAGTTCGCTCATTCGGTCAAACAGTGTGTACATATTGTTCAGCATTGTAACTACCTCCATGGGAGTGATACGGGAACATATAGTGGTAAAGCCCACAACATCACTAAATAGGATCGTAACATCCGGAAATGTCTAATGGAAAAACAATGACAACATGAGGTACTAAAATATGTTAACACTATGATGAAGTTTCGCCTATACATTACTTGTGGTGAATAAATCTTTTTATAAGGGACAAGAAAAAAAGTAAATCAGTGATTTCTATTTACTGTAGCGCATCGGTAAGTAACAGCAACATAAATACCAGCAAAAACATTAACGGAAGATGAGATCTATTTTTGAAAAACGAACGGAAATCGCTTCTCGAACTATTACTTATCTTTTGAATAGTTTTAACATGAAAAAGAAATACCTTTAAGACCAAGAAACCTTTTGAATAAAAAGATACTTTGTGCCTAATAGAGTAGGTAAAACTCCTAACTATAATCAGTGCCGTTGTTGTTACACGGCAAAACGTATTGAGCGGCAACAGTTTCGGTTAGTTTGACGAGAGGTTAATGATGCCAGTTGCAGACTCTTGCTACAACTGGTGATGACCACAGAAACTTTAACCACGAGCTGTCTATATTATGTTTGTCCGGTCTACATTTCTTGTATGCTAACCTCGCAAGTGTTAAGTGCTGGCTCTCCTTTTCGAAGTCGATCAGCAACAGATTTGGGAATCATCTGGTACAACAAAGTATCCGTTTTCTTTTTCTCCTTATCTAATTCTCTCATACTTTCTTCTAGCTTAGCACTCTTTTGAAGCTCCTGCAAAACAAATGACACTCGACTGTGGCAGTTGACAATAATAATATGGAAGTTGACAGTGATACGATGACAGCTGACAGTGATACGGTGACAGTTGGTAGTGATACTATGAGTTGATACATACACTGACAGTTGGTAGTGATACTATGAGTTGATACATACACTGACAGTTGGTAGTGATACTATGTGTTGAAGGAGACACTGACAGTTGGTAGGTATACTATGATAGAGATACAGTGACAGTTGGTAGTGATACAGTGACAGTTGGTAGTGATACAGTGACTGTTGGTAGTGATACTATGAGTTGACAGAGATACGGTGACAGCTGACAGTGATGCGGTGACAGTTGAACGTGATACTGTAACAGTTGACAGTGATACTGTGACAGTTGATAGTGATACTTGTAGTGATAGTGGTAGTTGCTTGTTAACATTTGATATAGGGAACAACATTATTGTTAAAACTTACTGTAATGATGTCGTTTACTCACTTGATCTAGGGCCAGTTTAAGCTCAGCGGATTGTTGTGTTCCTGCCAACACAAGATCTCGACTACAATCATGCATACTGAGGTCGTTAATATAGAGCCCTATGCTGCACATGGCGTCAAGGTTTTCGATACTGAGAAGCAAATGTTAACATCAATGAAGCTGAAATGTCTTAAACTTTGCTGTAATCAATGTAAGAAACCAACTATTTGATTCAGTCAGGCTTGAAGAAGGGGCAACTCTCTAAAAGATCTGACACTACGTACATTTTAAAGTGCGGAAAGATATTTTCTTCCACACGGAGAAAGTTAGATTGGAGTGTCATCAACTGTACCGTCACTTTTTAACGAAGTTACGAACGTGAGAGCCTGAAAGTTTTCCAAGCATTTCTTTCGCAAAAGCCCAAACTGCATACTAGCGCGAAGCTCGTTCATATAACTAGTATTTACACCGCCTGGCCGTTAAGCAAACCATCACTATTCTATGCCGAGAAAAGACAAAACATTGAAATATAGCCATATTGTAGTCAACAGAAGCGCTTGGTGATTCTTAATAAATATAGAGGACTTTCAATCGAGAAATACTCGTAGATAGTAAACTTATTTGAAAAAAGTTCGACTGCAGGCTATTTAGAAATTTGAAGAACCTGGCCGACTGCAGGCCATTTAGACCCAGCGTAAACAATAATGTAAAATATTTAGCGAGTTGTTATAAATGTAAGCTACAATGTGTCGGCTATACAACCAACCATTTAGGAATCATAAGTCATCTATGAAGTAGCCATCAACCAAAAAACACTACCAGTTGCAAAGACTGTCTTAAAAGGTTAGTGGTAATAGATTATGCTCAACGTAGGAAATAAGGAAAAGAATAGCAAAATCTGAAATGATCACACTTAAAATATAATTTATATAATGGTAATAGGACTGACTTGAGTCACATTCACTCAATAATCATACGTGTGACTAGCAAAATCGGACGACTGCGAAGCGGGAGTCTGATTTGTTAATCACGAGTATGATTACAGACGGAATAGGACGACATGAAGTCCTGTTACCAATTAATCATAATCATTACAATTTCCGAAAAGCAAAAAAGTGCAATTTGAAAAATAGCTTTTAATTGCAATTTTTCATTTATGGTAAGTACATTTTCCGAAAAAAATAAATATGGAAAAAAGCTTAAGAATTGGTATTAAACAGCCTTTGGAAAAGGCCCCTGTTTTGAAGGGCAAGTTGTTAAGTTGCTATTGTGATTGTAATCTTTGTTGTGATTGGTGGATTTAGCTGAAAATACTTAAAATGACTGGCTCAAGAAACTGTCCGATTACAGATGTCCGATTACAACCAACTGTTCGTTACACTGTACGATTGCAATTTTGGAGATAAATTACTGCAAAATACAGCAGTTTATGCACCAATCACATTTGAGGAAATTGTAATGATTGTGATTGTATTAAGTAAAAAACAAAAAATATTGAATTCATCTATGTTCTTTATAATTATCAAAATCCGTTATTGCTTGAACCTTTACATCAAGCTCATTTAGCCAATAGGTATCTAAATAGTAACCAGCGGTATCTCGATATGCACCTGATTTAATATTCCTCCCTATTTATCGACAAACCCGCCTTTATACCAAAGCATTTTCTCTCCATATTTAAAATTAAAGACAGTTCTTAAACTTGGGCTACACCTTTATAAATGAATTTTAAGAAGCGAATGGTATTCCAACTTAAAGAATGCTCCCCCCATGCACCTTGAGAATGTGAATATGTTTCAAGTTTATTATTTAATGAAAGGTAATAAACTTGATAAAAAAAACTACGACTCTTATTAATGCAAACATGTTTCGGCAGTACTCACTGCCATCGTCAGTGAAACTGTTACAGATTCGTAAGTAAGTAAATATCTATGGTTAAAAAAAATTAGCATACAGAAAGCATTTGTTTTGTTTTCCATTGGTGTAGCTAAATACGCTACAGCTTGCCATTCCTCCATAAACAGCATCTGAGTACTTACATTGGTGTAGCTAAATACGCTACAGCTTGCCATTCCTCCATAAACAGCATCTGTCCCTTAAGATGAATGTGACCCTGCTGATTGGTATCTTTGGTTTCACGTTGCAGGCCATGTCCTTCTATGACACCATTAATATTCGTTTTGCAGTGTCGAGAATTTAGTAATGAATGATTTGTCCGCAACTCAAACACTACGTTAGTGTGGGCCAGTACCTGAGTGGAAAAGTGGTAAAAGCTGGTTTAGTTTTGCCAAATTATTCATCATGCCTTTTTATTCTAGAAAACATGCAATAGGCAGATGGGTTATGATAATTGGAATAAAGATGAGCTAGGACAATTCAATTTGGATGACAAAAAAGTTTAGAAGTTCTTGTATCTTGGCAGCTTTGTATCAAGCAAGGGCAGATCAAAATATGATGAAGACGTGAGATTGAGTAAAGCCAGAACTTTTTTAAATGTTTGAGCAAGGTTTTGGAAGTTTACGCACTATAGGCTAAAAACGAAAATCGGAATCTAAATTATAGCCTAGTCAAACTTGTGGTATATTGTATTGTATTGGTATATTGTAGTGATATATTGTATTTTCTTAGTATATTGTATTGGTATACTGTAGTGGTATATTGTATTGTATTGGTACTAATGCTGGAATCTAACTAGAGATGCAGATGAAAAGATTGAAGTTTTCCAAAAGAGATGTCTGTGGAAAATCCTATAAAATATTTTTCCCCACTTGATCTCAAACAGAGAGGTGTTGAGCACAACAGGAGATATGGATATTACAATGAAGATAAGTGAAAGGGAGTGGAGATAGATCGGATACACGTCAAGAATGAGAAAAACTCGACAAAGTAAGCCTTCACATGGAGGATAGAAGCAGTTAGGAGAGAGAGGCCAAAGAAAACATGGATATGACAAATGTAAAGAGAATGCATGGCACAGAAACCTTTAACAAGACCTTCAGCCATGTATAGGAGCCAGCTCAAAACCAACAAGGATGTATGACAAAAGTTTTGCCACCATTACAGCCAGCAAGATCTGAGGAAAGCATTGAGTGATCACCACTGTAATGAAAGAGGTGAATCAAAATTATAGTCTGTTTGGTATACGTTTTATCCACAAAGAAAATACAGTATATTACATCAACATTAGTACCATTAATTGTTGTGTATAATGTGTTTATGAAGTCTAACATGAATAATCAAAAGGTAAACTTGTTGTATACATACTCTTTTCATGTATGTTACCTGTCACTTGAGTGACAATTATAGTTTTGCCCATCATGCACTTCGTGCTATGTATGTTGGCCATGTGTGATTTGTGTTATTGCTCTTGACAAATATATACAGGCTTGTTTTGGTACTCGTATCTTCGTGTTAGATCTATTAAATGGTGTCAGAAGTGGGATTCAGGCCTTAGGTAAATTTTTGTGTCGATTTTTCGACTTGGCATCTCTATTCGTTCGTTAAATAATCATGGGAAAGGATCGACCTATATTTGACGCCAGTTCTCCCGATCGCCGCCGGGCTTTCAAGTTCTTTCTTTCCAACTTATCGAGATTATTTAAGGAGGCAGCGTGGCTCAGTGGTCAAAGTTGGGGATTTGAATGCGGAAGACCCGGGTTCAAATCCCCGACTCGGACTACTGAATAAATTTGTCCTAGGTGATCCCCGGGGCAAATTCACCATGCTTTGTAAATAGCCAACTGGTTTGCCCCCTACCAGTTGGGATTCTTAACTGGGAGAGAGGGGGATTTTTAACATGACAGTGAAAAGCCCCTTTAGGGGAGTTGTCATTACGGATTTATATTTATATTTATTTATATTTATATTTATTATTGTATTATGGAGGATTACATAGACACATAAAAAACCGTGGATAGTAACGATTATTGGATTGCAGAAAAAAAGACCTAAAGCGATGGCTGCTCTTCGTCGCGCTTTTCCTCAAACTAAATGGGACGTGTTGACAACCACCATTGACACTCAAATCGTTGAGCCGGATAAGCAACATCCAGCGAAATGGCTGACTTAACTCTCATTGCACTATCTTGGAGAAGAGCCAATTATTCAAAGTACTCACAATTTTCTACGAATTTTAAAGCAGGACCAAGGCATGACAATCCAAGACTGGCACACAACATTAAGGTTAGAATATGCCAAATGCAATTTTCCATCACAGGCAGCAGATCGCCTGCAGCGTGATATTTTTATCAATGACCTCAATGAATCTTTCAAGGCGTTTCGCAGTGATGTCATTTCTCGTGAGAATTTCGTTACACTTACCTTTGCACAAGTCGTAACTAAAGCCCGGGACTTTGAAGCAGGACTGAAAACAGAATCTGCAATTACCAAGCATCAGATCAGCACACAGAGTCACACCCACAGAGAAAAATACGCTTCGTTTATCTTCTCGCCAACCAAGATCACAATCTACTTCTAAACAGTCCTCATCTTGCATGTGGTGTGGTCATTTATCACACTCAACTCGTCGAGATTGCCCTGCTGCTAACTCTACCTGTCATGGCTGTGGAAAACGAGATCACTGGCATCAGGTTTGTCGCTCCTCTTCAACAGCATCTATCAAAGTTGTGTCAGAGTCTACCCCAGACCCAACAGCAGACCCTCAGAGTGAGTTCCTCGTCACACATGAAGTTCTTCATGTACAATTGACCTGGCCTTAAGCTTAACATCTTCATCACCTCCAACTAAGCACCTTCGTTTTCAAGTTGATTTGGACTGTAACATTATTTATGTTAGTGACCTCGACAAAATTTCACCTGTGAAAATTGGGCCCTCAGCAGTACGGCTTGTCGACTATTCAAAATCAGTAATACCGACTCAGGGTCAAACAACCTTACACTGCCATCATCGAGGCAGGTCCTATGAGATTGTGGCCCAAGTCATAACCGCAGACCGCTACATTGCATCTCTACTTGGCCTACAAGATAGCGCACGAATGGGAATTCTTAACTTTAATGTCGACAGTGCTCATCAAATCCAGACAGCCCCCCTCGGGTAAGTTAACATTTGACTCTATCAAACTAGCTTATCCTCACTTATTTGAGGGATTGGGGAACTTAGCGAGCCTTTGTCTTTAACTTTGAAGCCTTAGATTAAGCCCATACAAGCCCCCCCCCCCCCTCCCACACCGTTATGCTGCACCTAAACTCCCGATTATAAAGGAAGCTTTAGATAAGCTCATTAATACAGGCCAGTTGGTTAAGGTGAGCCCACCCTTGGATTCGAAGATGGTAGTTCGAGAACGTACAGCTACACCAACCAAACCCGCGAAGGTTCGCATCTGTTTAGACCCTTCACAGACTATCAACAAGGCTATCATAAGACCAGTTTACCCTATTACTACTCTTTGACATAAAGGATGCATTCCAAACAATTAAATTAACTGAGGTACCCTCTATGTTATTAACAATGCTCACCCCTTGGGGACGGTTTCGTTGGACAAGGCTCCCTTTTGGCATTAGCTCTACCCCCGAAGAATTCCAACGCCGCATACATGATGTACTTACTGGCATAGAAGGGGTTGTAAATATTCCTGATGATTTCATTGTAATGGGGTGGGGTCCATCCAATGCTGCTGCTAAAGTAGATCATGACCGCACGGTACTAGAGCTTTTAGAACGTCTGTCTCATCGCAATCTCAAACTCAACCCAGACAAGGTAAAGTTTAACACATGCACAGCTCCCTTCATTGGACATGTCCTTACTGAAATAGTTAATGCAGTCCTCAACATGCCACAATCTTGTGACAAGGGGGCTACTGGTCGTTTCTTAGGAACAATCATGTACCTATCCAAGTTTTGTCCTCATCTCAGTGACATTGTCCGTCCCCTCCTACTCTTGCTGGATTTGAGATCTTACTCAAATCCAGCGGATTTGAGATCTTACTCAAATCCAGCAAGAGTTTTTGTGGGCTGAACAGCACACTGAGGCCTTTACAAAAGCCATAGATTTAGTGTCCAAGGCTCCTTGCCTCCGATATTTTGATGTCCATGCACCAGTTGTTCTCCAGGTTGATGCCTCCAAATATAGACTTGGTGCCGCCCTGCTACAGCCTGCAGAGTCGACCACTGGCTCTGGTGACATTCTTTGGCAACCTGTTGCATACAGTTCTAGCTCCCTTTCTCCCACGAAACGGCATTACGCTCAGATAGAAAAAGAAACCCTTGCGATCGTTCACGCGTTTCACAAGTTTGATCAACTTCTCTTTGGCAAGAACAACGTGACCGTTCACAGTGATCACAAGCCCCTTGAAACAATCTTCAAACGACCTCTAGCTTCTGCACCACGTTGCCTCCAGTCCATGATGCTTTCCCTGCAACGTTACACCTTCAATGTAGAATATCGCAAAGGATCATCTTTACTCATTGCTTACACCCTTTCCAGAGCTCCGCTACCAACATCGTCTCACAAGCAATTGAAGGATGAGCTAGTATTTCGCGTAGAACTTGAAACAACTAACCCCGATCTCTCTCTTTTTCAGCATACCACCTTGCAAGATATAAAAACTGCCACAAGCTCTGACTCCGAACTAATGTTATTATCCTCAATCATTCAGTCAGGTTGGCCTCATAACATGTCTCGTGTTCCTCCCCTAGCACAGCCCTACTGGGCTTTTCGCCATGAACTCACCTTACACGAGGGAATTCTTTTTAAACAAGATAGGGTTGTTATCCCATCAGCATTGCGGCAAGAAATACTACAGCGGTTGTATGTTGCACATCGAGGTTTAGAATTCACCCTTCGTCATGCACGAAACTGCGTGTTCTGGCCTGGCATCAATAGTCAAGTTTCGGAGTTATGTAGAAGCTGCCTAACTTGTGCACAGTACACTAGCCAAAATCAACGAGAGCCTCTACGACCCTACCCGATACCTACTCTGCCCTGGCAGCTAGTTTTTCAAGATTTGTTTGAGCTCAATGGATTACCCTACTTGCTCACGGTAGACCACTTCAGTGATTTTTATGAGCTAGATCGACTCCCTGACATTCAATCCTCTTTTGTGATTCAGGCCACAAAGCAACACTTTGCACGTCACGGAGTCCCACATACTTTGATCACTGACAATGGAGCACAATTCACCTCTGACTTAATCACGAAATTTTCTGAAAAGTATAAGTTCCATCACATAACCTCTTCACCTTATTAGTCGCAGTCAAATGGAAAGGCGCAAGCAGCAGTTAAGTCAGCAAAACACATTCTCCTTACAGCTGAGGATGTGGACTTAGCCCTTCTCTCTCTTCGCAACACACCACCAGCAGGGCACACCTTCTCGCCAGCATAACGCTTATATGGTCGAACACTTCGCAGCAATCTTCCACAACCAGTTAACACCTTAGAACCCTGCATTCCTTCTCGTAAAATCGTCATAGCAGAACATTTTCACCGCAAGGTACAACAGAAAAAGGCATATGATAAATGGGCAGGCCCTCCCTTGCCAGAACTACCACCCGGCAGTTATGTCTATGCAAAACCACCCCCAGTCTCAACATCCAAGGCCTGGATACCCGGAAAGATTGTCAGCTCTACTGGTCCTTGCTCTTATATTAATTGTATATTATTATCATGAATTTGTCGTTTTTAACGTAGATTTAAAACTTAATTAGTTTATTCGGGTGAAGAGCCATTCTATGGATATACCGTAATAAAGCCTTTATTATTATTATTATTATTGTTATTATTATTATTATTATTATTATTATTATATAATCATCAACACGGCCACCAGACCGATTAGACGAAATCGGGTACAGATTAAACCTGCCCCTCCTAAAGTCTCCAGCATTACTCTTCACCACAAACAAGCAACATCTCCTCCATATAAACTTCAGCCGAACCATCGGACATTCTCACACATTCTCACTTATGCTCCCTCCAGAACTGTGGGGCACTTGCCAAGACTCTCCTCAACCTACATGGTCCTCCACTTCTCCAGACTCGGAAATCTCAATCAGGGATTGGTTAAACTCACAAACTAATGCACTACAACAAGCACCTACTTCACCATCATCTACAGTGGCTGTGCCTGATATCCATGAGCCTGCTGGATCACCAGCAAAAACATTCTCCGAATCTTTGAATTCTGCACCCTCTGATCATCTAGAACCACCCGCTTCACCCCAAAAACAATCCGTCACTTGGAGTGGGCAATTAATTAGGCGACCCGATTGTTATTTAAGCTAGTTACTCAAGTTGATCACATATTTACTTACTTTATAGGTGAACACTTCCCCCTTTGTGATGGCAGGGATGTAGAACACTTAAATGGCTGGCACCAATAGCTCATTGGAACAATTAGATACATTTGTTTTGTTATAACACATGTTATCACTACTAATAGTTTGTTCTGCTTTCTTTGTATAAAGAGAAAAGCGTGTTACCTGTCACACGTAGTGACAATTATAGTTTTGCCCATCATGCACTTCGTGCTATGTATGTTGGCCACGTGTGATTTGTGTTTTGCTCTTGACAAATATATACAGGCTTGTTTTGGTACTTGTACCTTTGTGTTAGACCTATTACATATATATATTATAATTCAAATATTGCCCCGAGTAAGTTAATCCAGATTTTGGAATCTAGGAAACATTTGCTCATGGTATTCTGAATCCAGAAAATATTTTCTTGTGGAGTCCAAAATCCTACTCTTTGGAATCCAGAATCCAGGTCTAGAACTGAATCTGGAATCCCAAAAACCAGACCTTTTGGAATTACTTACACTGAACTTTGACCATAATCTGAACTTCTATAAAATTAGTGCATTTACTGCAAATTAAAAATTTTTAAGTTCAAAAGTGTTCCAGAAATTAAAGGAATTCCCATAATCTGCTAGGAACTGATTTTGCCTTTGCCACTCACTCCACCACAAGCTAAAGGAAAAAATCTCACTCTTTGGAGAACTCCAAATTTGAGAGCTCTGTGAACATCATGATCAGCTTTTTATATTTTATAATTAAGAAACAGCTGTCTTAAGTAGTTCTTGGCAACAAAGGAATGATTCAATCTTTGGAAAATGTAAAATATAATTCCATAGAGTTATGCTATTGATAGCTAGTTAACAATTCAGTACAATTGTAAATTATTTACCCTTTTCACTTAGTTACTTGACTTCAACCCTTTCACTTGATCAAGTGGAGCATCAGCCACCCATAAGTTATTCACACCTTTTATAGGTGCTTTATTATATAAGCTGACAGAAAATTTATGTAGTTGACACTAGTAGTATGTTACAATATACTTCATTTATGCATTGTACATCAGGTCACATGATATATAGTAAAAAATCACTCTTGTTCAAAAATGGCATCTATTCACCAAACTTAAAACATGGTGTCTATATAGTTCTGTTGTACTAGTATTATTTCAAGAGTACAATTGTTTTGTTAACTACAATATTTCAAAAATAAATAAAAAAAGTATACTTTGTGTGCACAGGTGATAAAAAATAAATTATTGTACATATTTGACAAAAAAGGAAGCCTAAGCTGTGTTGCTACGGGTTCCCTAGCTGAGCAAAATTTCTGGGCACCCTGCATGTGGTGCTTTAGATGAGCAGTTACTCAGCAGGAAAAGTTCCACTTTCTTGTTATCTCTAGTAATTTCACTGTACTTTAGCCACCTTCATTATGAATATTTTCAAGTTGTTATTGTTGGTCAAAGTGAAATAAAGTTGTTGAATATTGGAGCAAGAGTGATACCTGAAACTCCATATTGGGGTTGGGGCCTTGATGGCATGCAGTCATGAGCTATGTACAATGTATTAGACTGCGATAAAACATGATAACCATCTCAGAACAAAGGGAAATATGGAAAACACAAGCTGCAGGTAAGAGTTTTCTTTGTACATTTCTCAAGTGTTCTCAAATGCCTGGAGTGTTTATTCATAGTCTAATTCATGGCTTAGGCCTCTATTTGATTTATAATAAAGATTTTACACACAGAAAAACAATAAAACACTTTTTCTATGTTTTAAACTCTGATTTTTTACCAATCAGAATGCAAGTAGAGACATTTCTATATATATAAATATATACCTTCCTTAAGCTTGGAATTTACAGAACGTGGCTGTAAGAACTGTGTGTATACTATTAGGGTATGGTTCCCATTTATGTGTTGTGCTAATAGCTCTTTCAAATCATTAATACAAAAATGTATACACCAATCACAAAATATATTAAACATACTAAAACTCTACATCAAGCATACATGAACTACACATATGATGTAGCTATAGTATATACCACAAGTTTGTACTGTGAAAACTTTTAAAAATATACTCTATTTGTTGGAGATGATGGACTCTAATAAACTTTGTCATTAAAAATATTAATTAAAAACATATGACATTTTTTCTAGCTTTAACAGTTTTAGCTTTTTAAAAAATAAATGTGTCTTTGTAGCAAGCATTTCTTGAAATAATTCTGCTCAAAGAAAAGTTCCATTTATAGTTTCTAGGAATAACGTATGTTACTAATTGGATTAGAGTCCTGTCCAGGGGGGAGTCAAAGACTCTCCTCTGCTTAACACTACAAAAATCAGAGATAAGAGCTAAGAGCTGACTCCATGGGCCACTTGGCTCCTAAAGGATTTAGCTTTTTTTAGCCTAACTAAACTAATGATTGACATTGCTCAGTTCATTGACTAATTTTGTGATGGGCTGTAGTAGACATTTACATCAGAGGGCAATATCAGCTAATACTCAAAATAACAACTCTTAATGACATATTTATGGAAATGGTTTCATTTCAACCTAAATTAGTTTATAAATAAATCAAATGTTTTTAAAGGCTGAAAGCTTGCTTGTAATTTTCTCTTTTCCAGTGACAACTGGATTATTTCATCTGCAATGTTTTAACATTTTAAAATATTTTATAAATTAGTGTTAGAGAAAGATCAAGTTTTCAGTACTCCATCTACAAGAGCTATATCTATGAATCAGTGAGATCAATAATTCATAGTTTTCTCTTGGATATCTTCTTATTTACCTGATGTCAATGTCACAAGATTTGAAAGAACAGCAAAGCATATGTTAATATTATGTAATAGTGATTGTTAAGAGTGGTTTATTTTCAACATGCTAGAAGGAGACAAGTTTACAAGGCAGGACTAAGGCAGTTTTCAATAAGGATATATATTTTAAGTATCTATGTTTCTAGTTTTTTTTATTCTTTGAATGCATGAATTCTAATTGAAATACTTTAAGGCACAGGTAATTTGATATATGTCTCTATTTATGTTATATTGCCCAGCAGTATACCTCATATTTTAATAAACAACAGATTTAAAACTTGTTAAAGCTTACATATCTATCCAATACAGCTACTAAAGTTTTTGCTTTCATAGAAATAATTATTTTAAACAGATAGTTTATTCTTGTGTCCTGGCATAAATTATAAATTATATTTAAACTATTTGGGTATATACTCCAAAGCTGAATGAATGCACCGGAAACTGAGTGTTGGTCTGGCCGGGAGTCAAACCTGTACGGTAGACTGGTAACTTACCAACTAAGCTATCCCGTTGGCCGTGGTCTCGGTTTTTTTAAAATAAATTTACCTGTACAATTGAGTTTTTGAAACTCTACTAGTACAAATAGCTAATTAAACTGAATTAATAGAACACACTTAAAGACCTTTTATCAAATTCTCATTTTTCTACGGCAGTTTTATTAAAATTCGAGAATTTTCCCCCATCTCGTTTCAGGTGAAGGGAACTAGTAATAAACTGACGTAAATCACCTCAATGCCAAATTAAAACGGCACATGTAATTTTCAACAGAAAATATTGCCCAAAGGGGGTAATGATGTTGCTTTGTCGCTTATTTCCTAACCTAACTGTTGCCCATTCGGCTAGAGACAAATGTCGCTGTCGCTTTTTTACTCGTGTTCACCAAACATGCTTAATTTTCACGCCCTGCAATTTTATTTAATTTAATGAGTAAGCGCCCGAAAAAACCTCCTTCTATATAATAGACTGTTAGTGTTTTGGATTAAGATTGTTGCTACATTTTTTTCGCGGGCGTGGTTGGCGCAGCTGTAAGATATCTGCTTTCTGACCACAAGGTCCCCAGTTCGATCCCGGCTCTGCCGAGATTTGAATATTTGTGTGGCCTTCTTTCCCGCCTAAGCTAACTCAGCTTTCCATCCTTCCGGGCTAGGTAAATGAGTACCAGGGTCTGCTGGCGGGGAGCTAACCTACGATGGATTAGTGTCCCGTCCAGGGGGAGTCAAAGACTCTCATCCGCTTAACACTACAGAAACCGGAGATAAGCGCC
>JANCMA020035253.1:0-16573 GCA_024336925.2 Zoanthus solanderi
TAAATTTGTTCGACTGTTTGTCCGTCTAGGAAGACGATTTTTCATAGACGATTTGTTTTTCTAGACGAACAAGTCGACGATCTAAATTTACACTAGACGAACAAATCGTCAGACGATTTGTCCGTTGAGTCGATTTGTTCGTTTTCTAATGTGAATTGGGCCAATGACTTGTACTGTTGTCGATCGCTTGAATCACTGAAAGAATGAGATGTTCATGTCAATATAAATGAAAATCAAGTTGAAGAGTTTATCAGCTCAAGAGAGTAAAAAGCCGTCCTGCAACCAAATTATTATAGCTCTTAGCTAGGCGGCGTGCACGTGAGTGATTCTTTTGCCTAATTTGCATGAAGAATATCGAGAAATAAGTTCTGCTCGCATCAGCATAAACTTGCAGTCATTGCTGGAAACAAATAAAGGTAAGAGACACGTTTGGGCATAAAAATTCTTTATTGAGGGGTGAAATAAATCCCCGGGTCGGTGGGTGGGTGCGAAAATCAGAAGAGATTGGCTGAGAATAAACAGAAAACTGCTAAATGCCATGAGGACAAAGTAATATAACTCCAACGGCCAGTGACAAAAAGTACAATGCTTACCCGAGGTAAATGATTAACTCATTGTTGCAATGATTAGTATATTCGATTGGCAATTCATTTTAAAGACCTTTTCGATTGCAACAGTTTTTGAACGAAATGTAACTATACTATTTTTAATTTTTTTAGTTACGTACATTTAACTTTTGTCATGTGCCGAAGTGGTTGTTTCCTTGATCGGAGTTTGTGAATAGTGAAACGAATTACAGCTGAGCTGTATTGGCTTTTTGCTTTTCAAAAATAAAAATGCATAAAATTTATATGTACAATGATATTATGAACAATCATCGCAGTTTATGTACAAAACTTTAGTAATTTCGTTGAGAAGCTTGGAAAAACCAGTCAAGCTTCAATAAACCCTCGACCTCTGAACCCATGCAAAAATAAAAGTCCTTAGGAAACAGCCCTTATTAGCTATTGCAAGCTAAGCAGACTCTCAAGTTTTTTGCATATAGGGTCCATCATTGCCAAAATCGTCGAATTCAGTAACTATAATTCATCTTATATGTACTGCGCAAAATGTGAACATTTCAAAAGTTCGTGTAGGAAGACTAGGAAAACGCTCTTTAGCAGTTTTGATCAACATGTTCAAAGCGGAAGTGCAAAAATGCGTCGGTCATTCCTGGAAATTTTCCAATTTAAAATTGGAATGGAGTGGTTCTTAGAATTAGAAATCCTTCTGTCATTATAAAATCGAGCGAGAGTTAAATTGAGGTCTTTACAGTATAAGGAGCTCGCTACTAGCAGGATATGAACACTACATTTTAAAACTGTGAAGCCAAGAAATGATACATTTTTTGGCACATATTTTTTTCTAATTAAGATATGATCAGCTGTTTTAGCAGTTTGTGCTTGTGCAAATAGTAGATTAAAACAAGTTAGTATAATTGTGTTGAAAATTTGCTGTTTAAAATCCTAATATATACTGCAGAAGAATTTTTGATCTCATAAACTATGGTACTCGAGGTGACCTTTTAAGGTACTCATTCAGTTTTCATTGTATGTCTGCATTTTCTGCACCATCTTGAATAATATATCTCTTTTGTTCCCATCACTTGCAGACGCACAAATTGCAATTGCACACTTGGTGAGTAGTTTTATTTTGTAAAAGAACAGACCAGTTTTAAAGCTGATTGCAAAGCTTTTTATCATTAAAAAGAAATATTGTTTTTAAAATCATGAAAATTTTTCTACAAATAGCAGAAATAAAGTTTTCTTGCCTTAACAGTGTTGTTAGTGTTTATTCTCAGCACATTTTCAACTTTAAATAAAATTGATGGAGTTCCCCTATTTTCCCCCTCCCCCTCTATCCATCATTAACCCATTTGTGTGGGGACCCTGGACACCATGATAAGCTGCCCAGAACATCTTTTCACTAGTCTATGATTACCTCTATCAAGGCTTGGAGATACAAATTTTTTTTTTTTTTAATTTTTTTTTCATTTCCCTCTTTATCCTACTAACAATATATACAGAATTAATATACTTACAGTTTTTGAATTTGGTAATCGATGGGAAAACCGGCAAGCCTATGTACATCATTTTTGTTTCTTATAAATATATTTTAATAGAGTAGATAGCTTTGGTACAGTACCATTGCATCTACACATATAAATATAGTATTTTGTAATTAATATTAGGTAATTGACACTCTTTGCAGAAGGTCCTTTATCAAATATCCCAAGCAGGATGTTCGTTAAAATTTGAAAATCCAAATTTGTTTTTGTTTGGACATATTTTTTTAATTCTTGACATAACTTACAGATCTGAGGGCATTCAAAAAAGAGATGGTTTATTGTTTCTGTATAAGAATTGCAAAAAGAACATGTACTGCAATCTATATATCTAATTTGGTACAGGAATGTATTTGTTGGTAGAATTCTGTGAAGGAGTTTATATTGGAAACAACAGAATTTAGTATCTTTTGTACATCGAAAAAGAATCCAGACCTATAAACTTCACTCCAATCAATATTTTGCTGGGGTAATTGTGTTTTCCATTTTTGTTTTGGAGGTGAAGAAATTTTTGATAGCAGACAATTATAAATTTTCTTTGAGATATAGTGTAGTGCTGACGAGCTCTAATAAGAGCGAAACAGCTGTCCACTACTGCCGCTTCTTTGGTACCTAGCTGCGCATGCGTAGTTACGTTATTCTTTGAGATATTCCTTCCTGAAATAAAGTTATAAATTCTATGGTTAGTTGTCTAGTTAGCTTGATCAGATTTTGCCATCGAGTCCAGTAAATTTTTTTTGTTGTGATATATATAAGCTCTTCAACTGAATTCGCTGGGAGTCGAAGCAATTAAAGGCTGTGATCAAAATTCTCCATTGAGTCCAGTAAAATTTTCTGTTGTGATAAACAGCTCTTCAGTTGAATTCGCTGGGAGTGTGGGGAAAAAATCTTAAAGCCTAAGCTTGCAAGCAGTGGCAAGATTAGTATGCATTCTCCTTCCTCGAATGCAATAATAATAATAATAATAAAAGCTAAATCCTTTACCAGCCAAGTGGCCCATGGAGCCAGCACTTATCTCCAGTTTCTGTAGTGTTAAGCAGATGAGAGTCTTTGACTCCCCCTGGATGGGACATCCAGTACAGGTTAGCTCCCTGCAGATGCCAGCTGTTACTCATTTACTTACCCTGGAAGGATGAAAAGCTGAGTTAGCTTAGGCGGGAAAGACAGTTGCACAAATCAGCTCAAATCTTGGCAGAGCCAGGGTTTGAACTGGGGATCTTGTGGTCGGAAAGCAGAGATCTCACAACTGCACCAACCACGCCCACCCTATGATAATAATAATAATAATAATAATAATAATAATAATAATAATAATAATGATAATAATAATAATAATGATAATAATAATAATGGTAATGATAATGATAATAATAATGATAATAATCACTTTTAATGTTTATTTAGATTCAGAAATAACTTTATAGAAAGGAGTGCATTCAAAGTATTCCAGTGAGGGCCAATTTCTTGTGAGCTGGGAGGAGAGGGCTGGGACAAGTATGTTAGGTTGTTCAAGATTTATGGACCCTAGCCAGTGGAAAATTTTTAACCCTACTAGTAAGTAATGATCATTCACTTACAAGTTGTTACCACTTATCTGGAGGACAAGTATATAATGTTTATCACAAATGAAAAAACGACCAAATGTAACTAGTGTATTCGAATTCGGGCTCCGTGTGACTCGCAAGGACTTGTGGGCCAGAACAGATGCAAAATGTAATGGCGGTAGGAAAATTTTAATTCGTTTCATGTTAAATGAGGCTATTAATTAATCAGTGTTATAATTGGCGACCAAAACAAAAAATAAATAAATAAAATTGTTTTGGAAGAATGAATCTGGATTTAGGAAGTCTGGAGGATTTTGATTGCAAATCTGACCCGTCGAGAATCGGAACGAGATGGACAAAATGGAAACAGTCTTTTGAATATTATTTAGAAGCAAAGGGGGTTGAGAAAGACAAACAGAAAAAATCTTTACTTCTACATTGCGCTGGTAGAGATGTTCAGGACATTTTTAGCACCCTTACAGATCCAGGTCCTGTAGGAGAAGGGGATACCGAGTATAAAAAAGCGACCAGAACACTAGACGCATATTTTAAGCCTCAAGTAAACACGCCATTTCAGCGGCACGTATTTCGACAGGCGAAACAGGAAAAGGATGAGACAGTAGATCAGTACATGACCCGGCTTTGTCAACTTGCGGAGAATTGTGTCTTTGGAGAAACGAAAGATGAGCAGATACGGGATCAGTTTATTAATAAATGTCGATCGCATAATTTAAGGAAAAAGTTGTTGCGATCGGGCGCGACGTTGACCCTTAAAACAACACAGGAGATTGCGAGAGCTATGGAAGATGCTGAGAAGCATGCTAAATCGATTGAAAACGATTTTAAGGATGCTGCTGAAAGTGTAAATTCCGTAGGAACACAGAAGAAATTGTCAACCGGAAAACCGGCCAAATGTTATCGTTGTGGCAAAGAGGGACATTTTGGAAAGGATTCTGTATGCAAAGCCCGCTTTGCTTCGTGCCGTAAATGTAAGAAAGTAGGTCATTTTGCTGTTGTTTGCAACACGAAAGGAGGTGAGAAAAACTCTAAGAAAGACTCAAAATATTCCGGAAAAAGAGGAGATGTTAATCAGGTTAGCAGTGACCAGGAAAATGCCTTTAGTATCAATTCTCTGGGACATCAGGATCCAACACTTAATCTTGGAGGCGTCGATTTACCGGATGTGTTAGTTGATTCAAGATCTACATCTAATGTTGTCGACCGTAAAACGTGGGAGGAATTAAAAGCAAAAGGGATTAAGTGTAAACCCTGGAAATATGACAAAAAACTCTTTACTTACGGATCAGACAAACCGCTGTCGACGCTGGGTGAGTTTCAATCTAAACTAATTTATAGAAATAATTTTTGCTCAACATATGTTTTGTTGTGATTGAAGAAAAGGCTAGACCAATACTTAGCCATCAAACGTCTGAAGTACTAGGAGTCTTGAAGAGTGAAATTAACTCTATAAAGGAGCACGATATTTTTGAAGAATACAAAATTGCTTTTCAGGGGTGGGAAAATTAAAGAATTATCAAGCGAAACTACACTTTAATTTAATGAGGAAGTTACACCTGTAGCCCAGAAACCCCACCCTATCCCATATGGATCGAGAGAGAATCAGCTGTTGACACTGAGTTAACCCAGTTGAGAAGAAACATTAAAACCGGTGAGTGGGACAATGCTATGTCTAACTATAAAGCTGTGAGACAAGAACTGTCAAAATTACGAAGTCAAGTGTTAGACCTGGGACACTAGGGCCACCAAGGAGTAGTGAAAACAAAACAGAGATTAGAACAAAAGTCTGGTGCATGGCCAGGTATTGACAGGTGGAAGAGAAATGCAAGACCTGACATGGTTGTCAATTAGTGAGACATCCAAACCCACCTGAACCACTGAAACACTCACCTTTCCCACTAGATCAATCCTGGAAATCTGAACTGATGAAAGGTGATCCATTGGTACCACTTCCCACAGGAAATTATGTGCTAGTAACTGTTGACTATTGTAGCAGATACTTCAAAGTCAATCTTCTGAGATCAGTAACCTCTAGCAAGATCATCCAGAACCTAGAGAATTTTTTTTGCCTGATTTGTATCTGAAGAATTTGAGAATTTCCTGAAGGGGAATAGTGTTCAGCATTGAACATCAACACCCTTTTGGCCACAGGCGAATGATGAGGTGGAAAGACAGAATAGAAGTTTAGTAAAAATATTGAAAATTACGCAAGCAGGGAAGAAGTACGTAGGAGGAGAACTCGTAAAGTTGTTAATGGTGTATAGGACCACTCCACACAGTAGTATAGCAATGACACCAGCAAAGTTATATTTTTCAACAGAGAGATCAGGTCAAAAGTTCCAGAACTAAGAGAAATGTATGGTACTGAGGACAGTGAAGTAAAAGACAAGGATGTGGAAATGAAGCAGAAGAATACAGTCTATATGCAGACACAAGAAGAGGTGTGAAGGAGAGTGATCCTCATCCAGGTGACATATATTGTATTGTTAAAACAAAAGAAGGAAAATAAGCTGTCTACAGAATTCCAAAGTATTCCATATGAAGTCACGGGCAAGCATGGAGATGAGGTTTCTATTACTTCACTGGATGGAGTCAGCTGCAGGAGAAATGTGACTGACGTGAAGAAGTATAGGAGCAAAACCGATCTACTTATCAATTTCAGAAGACAAGTCATCAGTTAATGAAGACACTGGTCCTGTTTCGGAAACCCATACAGGTGACAGTACAGGAGACAGTGTACCTTCAAGGCCAGTCAGAAACAAGAAACTACCAGCACATCTGAAGGACTATGAACTATACTCATGTAGTACATGAACAGAACAATTTTTATAATTAATTGTTGAAGTTTGATTTGCAGTAACTATAAATCAAGAATTCAACCAATTTATAAATTACAAAAACTAGAGCTCAAAATTACCACTTTCTCCAACTTTAGAACTTCTAGCAAACCACTCTTCAAAAGGCTCGAAATTATAAATGTCTTTGACCTAACTAAATTCCAGCTCTGAGAACTTGCCTATAGACACTCAAACTCTATGTTATTGGATATTTTTTGCAATCTTTTCATGGGTGTGGATTCTATCCACAATTACAATATGTGTTCAGAATCAAATAAATGTTTGTTTTTCCCTTGCCAAATTAAATCTTAACTTTGGTAAATTTGGTGTGAAATTTGTGGGAGTCACAAGCTGGAATGAATTACCAACTGATATTAGTACTCTAGTTCCTCACATTCAATTTTTAAAAACCAATGTAGTTATATATTAAGTATTATAATTATAGGTAATATTTAAATTTATTTTTTGTGACTGTATTTTTTCCTCAGTTTTAGTTAATACAACATATAT
Source organism: Zoanthus solanderi (assembly GCA_024336925.2). Lineage (NCBI taxonomy): Eukaryota > Metazoa > Cnidaria > Anthozoa > Zoantharia > Zoanthidae > Zoanthus > Zoanthus solanderi. Next base: position 7,014 of record JANCMA020035253.1, read on the forward strand.
GTATTTGTAATCTTATCTGGTTTCATTTTCCCTTAAATTTTGTAAATTTTATAAACTTAACGTTTGAATTATAGGTGTGCACAGAAACACCCACTTAACCTTTTAACAGTTTGTTTATTTCTGCACATCCTATTTAGGCTCAATGTAATTTTTGTACATCATTACTGTAATTTGTAAATATAGGAAATAAATGAACCTTAAAACCTTGCATGTTTTTTTTTTCTTGGTGCTAACTTGTTTATTTTGGGAACTTGGAACTGAAACTTGAAAGGTATTGTTATCTTTAAAGAAGGATGGATCGAGCTGTAGTGTATTCGGCTCCCTGTGTCTGTATTCGCAATGATTTGTGGGCCAAAACACTTGGAAAATGGTTATGGCAGTTGGCCAGATTAAATTCAATAGTTTAATTCATTTCATGTTAAATTAGGCTATTAATCATATCAGTGTAACACCACGCAAATTTGGAAATGTTTTCTTAAAGTTTTAATTTCTGGTCTTAATTTCTCATTGTGCACAGTTGTGATGGCAAGTCTAGGAAGTGCTACATTGGTAAGTATTCATGGCATATGAAGGCTATAATAAATTTTAATGATGATAATTTTATAAAATGACATAATTTTTTTTTATACCAAGGCAGCTCACATACAGTAGAGTAATCAGAGCTTAGAAATGCTCAATACATGTTCACATACAGAATAGAATTGAAGATAAAAATGGCATGTAGAACAAAAATATATACAAAAACTTAAGTGTTTAAGGGGCCCCATACACATGCATTTCTTACTTTCAATGGTCTTTTATGGACTTCAAAATGCTGTTCAAGTCAATAATTACTACTTCTTAACCTTGGTAACTTGTGAACATGATCAGTGTAAATGTGTACACTTTTGAGAGAACAATCTGATTCTGGACAGGCAAACTTCAGATGTTACAAGTTGTACCCTGGATAGAGGATATTGATTGACATATTTTGTGTAACCAGTGTTGTACATTTAGATGATCTAATCTGTATCCTGTACACTGTAAAATTGTAGATGGCTTGATGTCACATAACATTGTGCTATGATATACAGACCTGTCAAGCTCATCATAAAAAATGAGTGAGATTGAAGTTGACCAGCAAATGGCTGCAGACAGAGACAGCAGTGTTCTGTTCTCACAAAATTATTGGTTGTTATGTCAACCAGTTGGGACCAAGACTTTTGGTAGATGGCAGCTCCCATATGCTGAACTTTGAGCTAATCTGAGTAATAATGGCAGAGCTGTTAGTGGAAAATAAAGGTCCATGGTTGAGTTTACTGACTCTTTTGAGATCAGAGGCAGAAGTAAAGCAGAACTGATTTTAAAGTGCGTGAGAAATGAGAGGTGATGCTTGTGAGCAAAAGACTACACTAAAATGTGTACGTGTCTCATGCACAATGCATGTCACTGGTAATAATGGTTATACTCTTGATAGTGCTACCAATATTCCAAGCAAGAGGATTGAAGCAACATGAGTTAACTTTTAGCTTTAGGGTGTCTTTAAATTGAAGATATGGTCTGCTATTGCTCAGCTGACCCAACTGTCTAAACGTATTAAGTACATTAAATATGTTTAGGTTGTCAATATGAACAACTGTGCTTTAACCAGCAATGATTGGATACCTGCAGGAAATACACATTGCTACAGTCCAGCAGTATTAAAATATTGGTTACATTTTCCAACTACCATATATATACCACAGATACATCTGAAACAATGCAAGCAAATCAAGGACAGGACAGCAGCGCTTTATACTGTAATTTTACTTTTCCACCTTATGTTGTTCTTACACCAAGGCTATCTGACAGGCTTTGAAATCCAGAGCTGTTTCGCTTTGGCAATTCTGTGAATGATTTCTTCATCAAGAATGGCATATGATAGAATGGAGACCTTCTTGACTGAGTTCAGCTGGGTACCATAGCATTTTTATTTGAGTTTTCAGAGAAAATTTGATCAATGGCATGTAGTACTTCAAACTGCCTTGGGCTTTCCAATAGCCAAATCTTTTATCCATAAGGAGAAATTAATTCAAACAATTAAAGTTCTTTTAATTCAGTAAACTGCCAAATAATCACTCAACATCAAGTTTTTGGGTTGAGTCTCAATTTTACCTAATTGATAAAAATCCTAGGGGTTATAAAGGTGACAATCTCAGTTCAAAAACAGTGTATCCATTGTTATGTTTGAATAGTTAATTTGCAACATGACACTTGTCTAGCTTTTACCAAATGCTAATCTTGATTATTACTACAACTCAACAAAGAACAAAAGCATGGATGCACACCAGTACAATCACTCCAATTTATCATGAAATTTGTTCTGATATAAACACGATTATCATTTTTTTAGGACTGTTTTCGCAGTGGAAGTGTCATTCAGCTAAAGTCGAAAGTTAACAACAAAACACTTGCTGTGCGTGGTGGAGGAACTGTGTCTGCAAATGGGGCAGTTGGATATTATGGTAGGTGAACTAATTTGTCTGAGTTTAATTTCATGCTAGTCCTTTACCCATTCAACTATATGATTGTATAGCTGTGTCCTATTATTTATTATTTGTTTGTGTGTGCTGTCCATCACTGTGTGTCCCTGCCCATCCATTTGTGTTTCAATTTAGCAATTTGTGTGTGTCTCCATCAGTCCATTCATGGTTGTTGATGATTACATCTGATTCTATCCATCCCTGGTGTCTGTCCATCTTTGTCTAACAGTCAATTAATCTGTCATTTTATTAATTTACCTTTCTGTATGTTTTTCCGTCCATCTATCAGTGTTTCACTGTGTCCATCTAGCCATGGTGGAAATTCATCAACCTGGCCATGGCTTCTGTCCATTAATCTAGCCACAGTTGTTGTCAGTCCACCTGGTCATGGTGTCTTTCCATCTGGTTATAATGTATAATTTGCTCATTTGTCGTGAGATGGTGTCAGTCCATCTATTTAGCCTTGTTGTTTGACCATCCATCTGGCCATAGTATTTATTCATTCATCTGACCATTGTATCTGTCCATCCATTCTGCCATGATAGTGTTTGGCCTTTCATCTAACCAGGGTGAATTCCATCCATCTGGCCACATATAATTTGTTCATTCATCTGTCCATTGTATCTGTCCATCTGTTCTGCTGTAGTTTTTGTCCTTTAATCTGACCATCATGTTTTATCCATCCACCTGGCCATGGTATTTCTCTATCCATCTGCTCTTGGTGCTTGTACATTTGTGTTGTTATGTTGTTATGCTCCATACATCTGGGCATTATTCATGTACAAACCATTATGCAGGCCATTCTTGACATTGACTTTGTCCTAGCCCTGAAATTCATACAGCCAGTGACCATGCATCTGTTCATTTTTCTGGTCATGGTGTATGGCTATCCATCTAGCCATTGTATATATATCAGCATTCTGTCCTTCAATATGAACATTAATTAGGTCAGTGTGGTTTGGACAGTCAGTAAGGCCACAGCCTTCCAACAGCCACAAGATCTTGGGCTCAATCCAAAAATGTGAAAATTTATATGTCGACCGTTTTTCCACCAAAACTGACTTAATTCACTTTCAAACTTCCCAAGGTTGGTAAAAGAGTACCAGCATCGATATCTGCTGGGAGCTAACCTGTGATGAATTAGTTTCCCTTCCAGTGGGAATCAAAGACTCTCATCCCTACAGTACAACACTACAAAAACTGAGGATAAGCTTCAATGAGCCACTAGGCTCAGAAAAAGGATTTACCTTTAGCCTTGTGGGTCCAGTTGTTCAAAAGCCAATTAGCACTAACCCAGGATTAGATTTTGACCCATGTTATTGTTTCCTACCTTACAGGGAGGGATTTGAGTTTTAATTTTGGGATTAAGTAGTTTTTTCCTGTAAAATCTAATTATATTATAAGAACCATAAACCTGTACTTAGAGAAGAAATGACTGCTTGAGTTTTTGCTTAACCCAGGGTTAAAGTTAACCAGCCTTTGAACAACCCAGCCCTGAGTGTGGTGTTGACATCCATGAAACTGGTCATAGTATGCACATCCATTGGTTCATAGTTTTTGTCTATGTATCTGTTCCTAATGTCTGCAGGTCTGTGTGTCTTCTCTTTTTTTTTATTATAAAGTTTTTTTATATGTTATTGTATTGGTTAGTCCAGCTGAGAAGGATTGAGACAACTATGATGAGGATTATGTGATGAGTTTGCCATCATTATTGCCATCATCATTCTTTCATCAATATCATGTCAACCATCATCATTACCCTTTAATATGAATCTTATGTTGTTTTCAGTTTTCATAACTTCCCCATATCAAGATTATCATCATCACTATCAATTTCATCATCATCGTCATCTCATCATTTTTTTGACTTTATCATGACTTTATAATCACCATCATCACCACCATCATCATCATCATCTCATCATCTTTTTTTTATTTATTAATTAATCTTACTGATTGTATAGTCAATTTTATTAGATATAGGGCCTCCAATGATAATAATCATAATTTTTTTAACTCTGAAGGAGTTACCCTTTTGAAGTAAAGGTATCTATCTATCTATCTATCTTCTTGACTTTATTATCATCTCATCATCAGGGATGTGATAAATCCGTCTATAGACAGATTTCCGTCTTTTTATAATTCCCCTCCTGCCCCTTCTCACAAAAATCCGTCGTATTTATTTTTCCGAAAGAACATTTATAATTAAAATTTGTAGATTTTAGTAAAATCTACAAGGGTTAATTGTAAATTTTCTGGACATCTGAGAGGTGTTCTGGGGTACTTTATTGATGAAAAACGTCTGAGCTCCAGGGGACCTTCGGCAGTCCTCGGACCCTTTGCCCAATTTCCTTCCTTTTCAAAATTAGCCAATCACATGCCTGTACGTTGCCAATGTGGTGGTCCCTGATGGTATAGTGGTTAGCACTCCTGACTCGAATACAGGGAGACGTGGGTTCGATTCCCACTCGAGGCATATTCACCAATTTTTCTGATAGAAGTAAGTACAGTACTTCAAGCTCCAAGCTACTAAGAATGGATACTAAGGCCATGTTAGTAGTGGGCTTTACCCAGGCTCATACATTTTACAATTTTAGGGTTGATAGCTGTTACCATTAATATTAACCTTTAGCATAAAATTATGTACTGTGTATGTGATTATTCTTCCAGCTTCATCCATTGACATTTGACTTTGACTGTACTCAACTAGTTATTTCTTTGTTTCACAGGGAAAAAATGACCAAAAGGAAACAGCACAGAATACAGTAAGTACAGGGTTAGCATCACCTGTTTACTGATCATGAAAACCCTGCTTGTTAAGTTTATTGTGTTATATTAAGTATTTTCGAAGGGTGTGTATTCTTAGTCGAAATAAAGGCTTAAGACTTGAGCTATAATTACAGTATCTTAACTGCCCCTGGTACATTTGACTCTGAAAAAAAGTGAGAACATAGATTAAGTGTGATATTTGTAGGGACAATTTGTGCAATCTTTATGAAGCTGTACAGTAAGAGCAATAGCAAAATGAAAACCTTAGAGAGGTCATTTCAACATTTTATCCCTTCAATGAAATAATGAGAAGTTGGTTGTCTCTGAAAGTTTATTGTTTGTACTTACCAAAAAAAGTTTGAATATCAGATGAATAAATATACTGCACTTAGCCAATTGCCTTACAATTTTGTCATAATTTTATGGTTGACCATAAGTTTCAAATGCAACCTATAAGGCTTTATCATGGCATACACTGATACAGTAGATTTCAAAGTGTTTGCTTCCCAGTGACAAAATCATGACAGTATTATTTTTTTGATTTCCATGATGGATCATAGTTTTAATTTTTTCAAAATTTTAATATGTGTGGCAAAGGAAAATTATACTAGAAACTTTTTTTGAGATCCTATAACTTAGCTTTAACTTAGTGACCAAAACTTAGATATAAGCTAAGTTTTGGTCACTTTATTGGGAATTAGAAAACAAACTGTTTACCAAAGGTGAAATGCTCCAGAGGTTTTGCTCCAGATATATTTGCTATTAATAGTGTGTGTCCCAACCACTGGGAGTGCATTTTGGAGGTTTTAGTAATAACTCTAAAAATTTAAGAATTTGTTAGCATCATCTCTATTTACAGTAACATCCCCAGTTTCCCACTCCTGGGGCTGGATGTGGTATGAGTTAACTGCTTCCACTGTTTTCTATCCTCTGCCATATATTCTGTGACGTTTAACTTCCTCATGTCTTCGCCCACTACTGTACCTTACTTCAGGTCTTCTTTGGCCTACCTACTAGCCTTCTACCTTCCTCCTCCAGCTCTATCACTCTCCTAAGGATGCTATTCTCATCCCTACGTTTTACATGACCAAACCATCTCAACCTTGTTTTCTCCACCCTGTGTAATAAAGGAAATAGGCAAGAGACAATCGAGTTGTAAATTGACTTTTACTAAAACAAGAACTCAATCAAAAACTTGTGATTACACAAGGCTACATAGGAGGCCCATTATACTGTCAACACACCCCACATCTTCTTCTGACCTCTTTATTAGTGATCCTGTCTTGCCATCTTACTCTTGACATGTATCTCAACATTCTATGATCACAACTATCTAGCAGTCCTTCTAGTCTTTCTGTTAGTGCCCAAGTTTCTGTAACATACATGATGTACAGCAATAGAGACCTCACACATGCACAGTAAACCTATTTCCTCCAGTGGAATTCTATGATTTTCTAGCAAGCTCGCTAATTGTCTCCTTTTACTCCAAGCACAGGATATCCTATCAATTACTGCTAATTCTACCCCTTCTCCACATGAAATCACATCAGAAAAGTAATAAAAGCTGTCCACTATTTCCAGACTATCCAGCCACAACTCCCCTCATACACAGTTTGGACATCTAAAGTTATCTCCTGCTTTCTCAGCCTTAAATATCTCTGGTGGCAATACCTTTCACAACATTGACATCATATTGAGTTTGCTCCAACTTCTTTGCTACAAACCCCACATGGGTACCTTCCCCTTTGTGGTCTAACAGTAGGTTCACTATCCATCACCATCAACTTGGTCTTATTTATGTTTTCCTTAGTTTCCATCTCTCTTTTCCATACACCAAATTTCCTAACTGGCTTCTCTTATGACCGTTATCACTAGGTCATCAGTAGACAACAAGTCTCATAATCCTTTACCTCTTGTGGCTCTGGTTGAATCCTGCATTACCACCACAAATAGCAGGGGACTCAATGCTGACCCTTGATCAATGTACTCCCACTCCTATCCCAAAGTCATCTGAAGTACCTGCTAGAGTCCTGACCCTTGACCTTGCCTTGCTATATAAGGCCATAACAAGACAAGTGCTATGAGACACTCATGCACTTTTTGACATCTCAAAGCCTATCAAATTGCTTTCCTAGGCACACAATCAAAAGCCTTCTCTAAATCGACAAAGCAAATCTCTTCTTTGCTCCAAACTTTTCCTGCAATAATTTAAAAATTGCATCTACAGTTGACTTACCTGGCTGGAATCTCGTCAATCTTCGCAATATCTCTAAGCCTCTTTTCTATGGTTTTCTCATAAACCTTCATATCCTTTTCCAGAAGTCTCACTTCTCTATCTTTATCTACCATTAGGACATCTCCCTTACCTTTATATACCGGTATGGTATATAGTAACTCTTGGCCCAGTACTCTGGAAACTTTCATTCCCTTTCAGTGAATTCACTAATCTGTAAAAACCCTTTCACTCCAGTTGCTCCTGCAGCCTTAATAAGATTGCTTGTTACTGCAGATGGACCTGGTGCCTTGCCTACTTTCATGCTCTTCAGTGCTTGCTCCACCATTTGTTCAGTCACTTGCCGCATCGACTGTTCCTCCTCTAGTTTGTACTTGTTTGTCTTGTTTAGCAAAGAAGAAAAATAACTTCACTTTTTTCTAAACTTCCTCTTCTTTCACTTTAAGAGTTCCATTCTCATGCCTTACATATTTCAATCCTACAATATCCTTTCTCTCTCTTCACATCTACTTTTCTATCTTGAACATCTTTGCTCTTCCTTCATTCCTCAACTTCATTTTCTTCCTCTAGTTGGTAATAAGTTGTTAATAATTTAAGAGTTATGATGTTTAAAAACTGCACCAGTTTTTCCAAAGATTAAGAAACAAATAGAAAATATTTTTTAAGTTGGACACCATCAAAAAGGAAGAGAATATATATTAACTTTTTAGATGTTAGTCTCAGAAGGAACCGGTATGACATGTTCCATATAAGTTTTTTGATTTCAGTATACATATATATATAATCATGGCTCTTATAAATAACTAAAAATATGGGCACAGGGATTGGTAAAAATATTCTCTTGTTCTCTCAGCATCCTAACTAGTTTTTTATGCTGGTAAAATCATATAAAAGTATGATTTTTCTTTCTTAATTAATCTGTACTGGTTACTGATCTTATTAATTTTTTTTTAGGATAGCGGAGATTGAACAATTTAAAAAAGTGCTTGACCATCCACTATACAAGGCCAATCCCATTGGGATTATCTCTGAACACATCAAGAATGTTATTCAAAAACAACAAGAAGTTTGAACTGCATGAATACAAGTTTATCTGAGGCATTTCTTGAGGATGATTGACTGTCTTATGACACTTTTTCAGCTCTAACTTTTCGGTACCTTTTAAAAGACTGTCGTTGTCCAGTAATTACTTAATTTAATACTGTAAATTGAAATCGGCTATTATCAGGACAATGACAACAATTATTTATTATTTTTTTGAATACCTATGTATTAATTTCCTCTGAAAACTTATTATCTTCAAAATTCCATTTGCTCTAGTGTAGTGAGGTCCTTGTCGAAAATCACTTCAAATGAAAACGTTTTCTCATTAAAGATTATTATTATTATTTATAGCAATCGCTATGGTATTAATATTTTGCTGCCACCTTACACCCCATCTGGCCATTTCACCTCATGTTCTTGCCTTTTTGCCTCATACCACATGCACCTATTCTGCTCCCATTTTGAACCCATAAAGCCATACCAATTAAATTTGCGGGAGCATGCATCCCACCGACCCAGTTTTCATGGAAAGCAGAAAAAAAATATAAAACCTTAATTAATCGCCCGACCGATGCTGTTGAAAAGTTAATTAAAACAGTTGTTGGTAAACTTTTACATTATATTTATGCTTGTAACTATAAAATAAAGAGTTATTCTTAATATATCAATGTTACAAATGCACTCTTTGTATTTGAATTGATGGAAACAAAGAACGGAAGTCGCTTTTAAAACTGCTCAACATCGGAACTTTTTGTGATACCTTTTTTCGTCGCGTTATTAGCTTCCAGTTCGCCGGTTGTTTTGTTTTTCAAAAGTTGGTGATCGTTGTATAATCTGACCCCCAAACTATCTATTAAAAACTTGGCGTCAAGTTCTCGGCATATACACCAAGAGTTACGATATTTTACGAATGGCGCACAAAATATTTTTTGTTTCAAGTTCATGTAAATTTCAACATATTGAAACTTTTTAGATGCGAACTTTGAAAAATCGTCATAAATGCAGGATTTACC
>JANCMA020035350.1:0-16573 GCA_024336925.2 Zoanthus solanderi
CGACGTGTTAACCACTACACTACAAGGACTAACCACGCTGGAAACGCAGCCAGTTAATGTAATGTATGAGGTAACTGTAGGTATCCCTGCAGTTACCTCATAAACATGGCCATGTTGTCCAAAAAAGTCTGGAATCTGCATATTTTTGGTTCCAAGTGTGCGCCACCATATAAAACAAACCAGTTTCAATGATAATCCGGTATTCAGTAATATCAGGCAAAGGGTTGAATTCTATTTTTTAAAAAATCAGACACAAAGAAAAACATAAAAAATGTCGCAAAATGCTTCACAGGAAACCCAAACTTCAAGTTAACTTGTTTCAAAGGAACGAAAATTTCTGGTCGTGCGCCAAAAAGCCCGCCAAATCTCTGTGTACTCTGATAATGACAACTTTCGCTGGAGTAAAAACGCAGTAAAAACGCTCCCTTTAAAGTCATGCATACTCCATGACACGTTGCAGTAAACAGAATGTTTTCATTTTTAAAGTTTGCATTTCAAAGATTGCAAAAAAAGACTTCGAAAAACAAGTTATTTATATTTTACTGATAATAATGATGCGTTCGAATTAAGTCTATCCGTAATATATATCAAAAGTTATAATTCCTTAAAACATTTTACTTAAGCGCTCCTGCGTTCGCTATTAAATCAAAGTCATGCATATACAATTACACGTTTAGTGTTTTCACTTTTGAAAACCGCAAAAGAAAGACTTCAAAAAAGTATATTAGAACAATTACATTTGCGCCCGAGCGCAGCAAGGGTGTAACGATGCTACGCGGGTCACAAATAAACTATATGCCCGACTAAAGTCATGTCATTATCATTATCACTACACAAGGCCAAATTGACCAAAATATTTAACGTTTTTTGTAAAAATCTACACATGCGAGTACTTGAATAGTTTCAAACATCTTGTTAGCTGACATAAATTCGCTGTCTAGCAAAATATTTATTTATCGACTAACTAATACAGAGGTTATGTAGCGATGAATAGCCGCTCTAATTCCGGTCAAAGCATTTAAAGTTAATATGCTCTCCCTTTCTCTGTTTTTACATCAACGTAGAATTTCCGCAGAAATTTAACTTAATTACTTACCAAAATGTGAAAGCGAAGCAATAGCAAGCGTCCACAAAAAAAAAGATCCCGCCAGAAACTGGCATTGAGATGGTTTCTTCGCGATCTTATTAGTTGAACGAGGCATCACACCACCACCGCAGCCAATCAGAATGAGGGCGGCAAATGCATTTGAAGCTCGCACGTTTATCATTTGGCCCGCGAAAAGGAACGATTTGCAGAGAGCAGTTCATTATTTGGCCGCGCGTAGTAATAATAAAAGTTCTTTATATTTTACAATTGAAAATGACGTTGATGAAGTTTATTTGAAGCCAGCAAAAGTTGATTTCATATTTTTCGTCAGCCACTTTTAATTAGAAAATTGACGAGGGAATTTTTTATTTTTTATTATTTATTAATTCAAACATATAGATAAGTAACTTTTAAGTATATGGCTGTTTTGAAGGCATGAAACTGTGGTTGTAGTTTATACCTTGGTATTAAAAACAACATGCAGTGAAAGTATTTTTTGAACAATAATGCACCAAGTGTTTGTTCATCTGAGAGGATTTATATGGTTTGCTATGTCACAAAATCACTTGTTAAAATCAAAAATGGAATTTCAAGAATTTTAAATTAGTAACGTGGAGCATTTTCCAATGTCACATAGATTGGCAAAGGAAGTATATCTCCCCTTATAAATGTATCTACACTCAGTTCAGTAGTCTAGCGGCTTTCCTTACCCAACGCACACAGTGCTCAATTAGTAAAATCTGCCACTTGATCAACTATTAACAACTTTGTTTATCAAAAAAAGAAAAATTAAAAATAAGGTATAAAACACAGTTAAGAGTAAAACAAATGTTTTCGCCAGCCAAACCTGAGGATGCTCTTGTAGAACGAAAACGTTTGTTTTACTCATAACTGTGTTTTAATGACTTAATTTAAATTATTTTATCCTAATGGAGAATCATATCTTAAGAAAAAAAAGAATAAATAATGAAAGTTTTCCATGCGGTGGCTAAAGGCCCATGCGGGTAATGACGAGAAACATGAATTCATATCAACTTTTGCTGGTTTGATAAGTTCAAATACTGTGTGTACTCTAGTGGAAATACTCTAGTTTATGCACATTACTTATTAGACTGAAAAATAACATGTAGAGCCTAAAGGCTAAAGACAGACAATACATAAATTATAATGATGCAATTTTTCTTCAAACACATGCGCGTTATTTGTACTTCCTGTGATTTACTTTATAACTTTGCAGTATAACTTTTACAAAACCTATCCTAGCTGGTTAAGCTTGCGTGTTGCAGACTGATTGATTGACAGGTCGTGAAATTAACCAAAAATTCAATTAATGTACACTGAGATTTCAAACCTTTTAGACCGCGAGAAAGGTTCTTATCAGGATTTTATAGCTTCACAAAATTTCCAGTGGGCCACAGAGAAAGAAAGACCGAGTTTACGCAGTTATGCGTCTAGTTTCAGCTAATGCCAACGGTTCCCGCCTTTTAAAGGCTATTATTAACAAAACTCACAGTTCGGTCTAGATTCAGTTTAGGCCTTTTTGACACAAATATCTGGATATTTTTTGAGATATTTAGAACTTTCCGAGAAGCTTAGAAAATTTTAGAAAATTTGAGGATATTTAGAAAAATTTGGGATATTTAGAAATATATATAGCTTTTTGGCTGTTTTCCAGCTTTTTCTTGCTATTTTCTTAATCCAATTCAGTCGTCATACACATGCATGATAGACATACCAACTGTTTAACCCATTAGTGAGAAAACATTAAACTTTGCATCCATGTTACGTTGTTTTAAAAGTTGCTTTATTTCTATACTACTAGTATAGACAATCTCTGACAAACTTTTCAACTCCCTCTAGGGAAAATTTTTGCCTAAGGGGTTCAAATTGGCTTATTTTTAAAACAAAAATACGAAAAATTTCGAGATATTTAGAAAAACTTTTGGGATATTTAGGCATTTTCTTGAGAATTTTCGGAAAGATATTTAGGCGGCGATTTTACGTGATATTTGTGTCAAAGGCTAATTCAGTTTAAACAAAACTTTCGAGAAAAATAAATGAAGTGGGAAACGCTTTTTTGTTCAATTTTTTTTCAGTAAGTAAAACAACGAGAAGATTATAATCTATTGATCAGTGAAAAGAATTAATTTTTTGCTTTATTTTCAATTATGAATTAACCTTGTATCGCCGTGAGTGACAACTCTTAATCGTGTAGCAAACGAACTGTTTATAAATGTCACGTATTTAGAGCTTGATATTGCATATATTTATATAGAATTACTGCCTCGCTCGCTCAGAATTAAAATGTTTTTTGATAACTCTATTGTATCAAAATATGTTTTTTTAAAAACTTTATTTAACCTTATTCTCAACTTTTGTCGTTTTTTTTTTCACCTCTTATCAGGGTCGTCTGTATGGCGAATTCGGAAATATTATAGCTTCTGGGGGACATGTTTTTAAATTAGAGTTTATTTTATTTTTTAAACTATTTTTTACAATAGAATAAAAAAAACCAACAAAAGAAATTAAATAAGAAATTCCAGAAAGCATAATTGCATGAAATGAACAAAAATAAATAAGTAAAGCTAATACTTGGTTTCCATATGATCTTTAACTAAGGTATATTATTGTCAACAAGAGTTTCAGCTTCGACGTAAGTGGTTGACATTATTGTGTGGCTATTCTTTTTAACTAAGGGCCTGTTCACGCACATGGCGTGGGGGTTAGAATTATCAAGGCGCAGTGTTATCAGGCGTTTTCCCTGGGGTAGAATTATCCCGGATAATAACGTCAGAATCCGGCCCTGGTTTTTGTGAACATGCACGCGTACATTCAAAAATGTCTCTGACCACTGAGACAACGGTGTACAAGCTCGCACCCAGGCCCTTGAAGAATAACCCCTGGCGGAGAAATTGCTTGGAGTAAACTGATTTTCAGGTGGAACAAGATATTCTACCAGCTCAATCTCTAGGCTTTCCAGACCCCGGCATCTCTGCTATCTATCGAGTTGTCTCGGCTACATGTGAACATTTCTAACTCTTTTGAAAGTTGGCTGGGCCGAGATAGGCTGGGACTGGGAAGAGAGAGAAACAACGGCATGTATCTTCCCCCATCCTTTACCAAACTTCCGAATTGTCTCAGCTGGATGTGAACGTTTTAATGTCGCCATAGAGGGATTGTAAGGAAATTTAAAAAAGACACAAACATGGCCACAAGTACCCAGTGCTGGTATGCATATACTTGTCACTGCTCAACATTGCTGGACAAAGAATACTGGTACATATTGCGCAGAGTTTCATGTTTGACTCAAACAAACCCAACATAACTCAGCATTGTTGGAAATTCGTTCACGCTTCACCATCTGAAAAAAAGCTCTCTTGCCGGGAATCTTGTTTTTCATCTTTTAAGACTTTTATGAAACGGTTTATTTTGATAGCACAGTAAAAGAAGATCATTTCATACTTAAGATATAAAACACGTTCATAGCCTAGTGAAAACCTAGGCGAATGTTTGGGAGAATTCGTGAGCATATCAGGGTTTTCACCTGCTAGAGAATTCTCACAAACTTTGCCGAGGTTTTCACCAGGCTATGAACGCACGGAGAACATGTTTTATTTCTTATATAAAACTATTGTTTTCCGTCTTAACAAAGAAAAATATGATACACGAAGCACGTATATATACTTTAATTTCTTTGATGAAACTGTAACTTCTCACCAACCATATCGCTCACGTCATTTTCGTTTCGAAGAGCTGTGAAAACACACTTGTAGACCAATCAAAACTCACGTACTATCGAAATTATTTTATAATTTGCACTAATGCTGGAAAACAAAATTTATCAGTAAATTAAATGGATCTTTTTAAACGACGGATAGAGTTTTGATGTTACGAGTTCGCACAGCTTTATGCTATTTATTTGGAGATCAGAAAGGCAAAATTTTCGCACCGCGGTTTGTTAACACGCAGTCTCTTTAGATTTAAGTTATAGTACGCTAATGCGAATCAAGCTTTGTTGTGAGTTCATCGCAAAAGGAAGCAATATGTTACATGTTACAGAACAAAAAATGTTGAGGCAACTGTTTAACGGGTAACAAACTTCCTCGAAAAGCATCCCACAAGTCTCAACATGTTATTTGTAACAATTTGCGCCTGGCTTAATGGTTCTAAAAGGAAATGAGTCTTTCAATTTGAACGAAAAAAAAAATTGTTTGTGTCAGAATAAATGACTAAATCAAATTATGCAGCAGTTTAAAAGGGTTTTTTTTTCATTTTGACGATTTAGCTTGTTTCTTGAAATCTTTTGGTTATTATATATACGCATCAGTTTTATTGATTGTGTAGAAAACAGCTTTTCCTTGACACTGATTGTCTTCTTAAGTTTTAATCTAAGTTATCCAGGAATCAACAATAAAATACATTACTAACTTAGTGGTAACCAATATGGCTTATCAGTGAATTATGTTTAAAATCATATTGTTCTATGTATTTCTCAAGAGTACCGAGGCCTGGTAGTATATGGAGTTGAACACACTTGATTTTTTAAAAATAAATTTCTTTTAACATGAGACCCTTTCAGCTACTTTGAAAATCAAAGCAAATCATTAGCAAATCGTTATATTTTTGGCATTATTCTGCCATTTTCAATTAATTTAGTAAATGTTGTTAATGCTTTTCTATTTCTTCAACTTTCACACTTTCGGCAAAAAACAGAGAATTTCTTCCAAGCACTAAAATCTGTTTGAATATACTTGTATGTATGTTTATGTATAAACAAATTGTACACTTACCTAAAATTAGTAGAAACAAACCTTTTCTCTCGATGCAAAACGCAACAGCACAACTTGTCTTAAAGTTGGGAACTTTCTATCGACCCAACTCACACCTGCTTTTAAGAATTTAAGGAACGGCCATTTTAAATTCAAAAGCCGCCTTTGAATTTCATATTCTAGTAATTTGAGAATGGGACTAGTGAAGCGGTAATTGCCCCTAAAAGAATGAATTTGAATGATGCGTAACGTGCACTTTTCTTAAAAAGCCCCCTGTCAAATAAGAAGCGGCATAATTATCTACTTGGTCTTTCAAAGTTGCCGAAGAAAATGGTCTGATCACTATTTAGATAATTGTTAACTCCGGTCTTTGAATTTGCCGCTTACTTTAAGAAAATGTTTTATTGTAGAATATTACTGAAATAGCAGAATCAATAGAGAAAGCGCTGTGCACTTCCTTGGCCTAATTTGAATATTTTTTACTTTAATTTTTTTAAGCATTTTTATGATTACGGAATTCAGCCCGTGTTTTTGTATATTTAATGTTTGCCTTCCGAACAGGTTTTTCTTGGTAAAGACTTTAGAGTTATACCTGTTTAAAAATTGGCATTCGTTTTTAGAAAGCTCTCATGTCAAGAAATTGCGGCCGCCCGAAATGTATTGGTGCAAATAACGGTTTCTTGTTTTTGAGGTTTCCGCTCTGAGCAGATATTTCAGAATATAATCAGTCCATCTGTCGTTTTAATTAAAACGATAACGGACAGCAATTTAAAACGTACAGAATTATTCTTGTTGTTAAGATCGCACATGTACTTTTGACACACCAGTTTAGTTCAAAAAGATAAAAAGATTGTGACGAACAGATTAAGAAACCTGGCTCACATTATTGTCTCCGAGTCTGTGATTAGAGTGAAAAAGGTGACGTATATACAACCTATGAAGTTCTATTTTTTAAAAATGATTACCGAACTTGGATAAGCAGACAAAGAGTTGAATGTTTTTTTCCCCCCAAGGAACCGCAAAATATGGGAAACACCATTCAATCCTTGCATTTTTATTGAATTTTTCATTTTAATTCTTGTTGTAAAAGAATATTTTTAACACTCAACCTGTACATTAACTCTCTTTATAATTAAAAATATCAATTTAAAATGTCAGAGAGCAAGCCATTTGTTTCATATCATATGGCAAACACCATTCAAAAACTGTTCCTTACAGTTTATTGAACTTTTTTTAAATTCTTGTTGAAAGAGAATATTTTTAACACTCAACCTGTACATTAAAATTTAACTCTCTTTCTAATTAGAAATATTAGTTTAAAAAGTCAGGCAGACAGCGACGGCCATTTGTTTCGACTCATATCACCAGCTTTTGTAGAGAAATTGTCCCCGTGGCAATGACTATAGAAATCGCTCCACACTCTAATAATTTTCTTCCTGCAATTCGCTCTTTTTAAAAAAAAAAAACTTTTTATAAGAATGTGAGACTGTAAATCGCCCCAAATAGAACAGGCTTAGTAACTTAGGTTGCATGGGACAGAGCGCTGGATTACCTTCCGTGCACCCATAGCTACATCAAATGGCAAGGCTCAATTAGTGTTCCTACGGTTAACAGGTCTTGAGTTTTTTTTCATACACGTAGTGAATTATCAATTATAAGAAACAAAATTACACGCAACACTTGAAAAATTATAAAAAAACATTCGAGATTAAAACCCTAATAACAGCTTAATATAAACAAAGTCAGTATCAGCAACAAAAGTTGACCTTTTTATAAGAAAAGGTGCATGCATGTGATAGTCATCTTTTCCCTGAAGCGAAGGAATCGCTTATCATTGACAAACAGAATTCACAAGTGTTCCTTTTGTTTTGTGCCTTTGCTATTTTTTCTCCGACATTTTAATATTTAAATTATCGACTTGTGTTTTAAAACTTGATAATTATATTTCTTTAAAACTACATTTTATATTTGAAATAACTAGCTTAAATGATTAATACTGACTGTATTTTGTTTCATGTTTTTTTTATCGAGAAATTAAGCTTTCATTCTAGCTTACATTCTTCACTCATGATTAACTTTCCTTTCTCTGTCATATCTGAATTCACAACACATTTTATTTCTTTTCAACCTGCCAATGTGTTTCTTTTTTGACTGCTTGTTCGGTTTGATTTATTCATGTGCTTGACAATGGGTCATAAAGACACCTAAATGTCGCATTAAAGAAATGAGTTTCATCTTATTTATTTTCCTTTTCAAGAATTTATTCTTTTATAACCTTACAGCTTGAAAACGATTTCAAATCAATTAATTTTTGTGGTTACAGGTTTTTGAAAAAAGCCGAAACCAATAAACAGTTGAGTTGCCTTGTATAAGATGTATGTATTTTAAAGTCCGTCAGTTCCAGAAGTTATCACGAAGTGAACGGAAAAAATTCCGGAATTCACTCGAGGTTCTCTTAATCAATTTTATTCAATTTTGCGAAGAAGATGTGTATTATTTGAAAAAGACACTACTGTCTTTTATATTTCACATTTGCAATAGGGATTTGTTATTTGCAATATTTCTGTCAATCATGTAAAGTGATTTCAAGTTTTCTTGAATTGGAAGGCGTCGTTAATCCTCTAGATTTGAAATATCAGTTATAGTATAGGTTTATAAAAAATGCGTGTACAACCGTTTTTCTATGAAACAGGAAAACGAAATTCTAAATTCTAAAAACGCTTATTTAAAACATTAATAGTTTTCTACATGCAGACCTCGACAACTCTCACGATTTGGTCGCGAGACCCACGATTTCAAGAAAGATCTTATATGGTCTCGAGTTCTAACCAAAATATTTCACGTTTTTCCAATGTACTGGGCCCGAACACGATAACTTTTCTGCCGCGCAACGGTATTAAAGTATTCCCAAGGGACTTCACACTCAAATTGAGATTAAGAAACAGGTCTGTCCAAATTCCCCAACGATAAGAATGGAAAACGTTCCATTTTTCGTAAATTTTAGTTTGAGCCACCATATCTGAATAAAGTTGTAATTTGTTGTGGAAAAGTGTTAGAACTTGTGACTATGAGATGTTTCTTGAAATTGCGAGAGTTGTCGAGAAGGTTTGTATGTAGAAAACTATTAATGTTTTAAATAAGCGTTTTAAAACATTCGGGAGCGCTACGATAACGTCGACAAACTCAAGGAATCAAAATTTTTATAAAATATATTCCGGCTACAAATCACAAAATGAAAAACATAAATACGCTCCATTCTTAAATAAAAAAAAATTAGGGCAAAGAAAAAAGCATCGTGTATAGCCGAGTTATATGGAGCCAAACCATCCCTCCTACATAGCTCCCTGTACTGCAACATCGACCGTTTCATCAGTAACAGTCGTTCTCTTTGTAATACCACGATCGCTGCAAAATCTTTTTACACTTCGCAAACTATAGCCCTTTAGATTCAGGAAACGATTTTTAATTACGTCTACTAGCCACTAGGTCTTCATAGCTATTGTTTTTCTCAATATAAAGAAAAGTTCTGACAAAGCTCTCTTCAGGAATAAATTTTATGCCGCCATTTTCTTTTTAAAAAAGTAAAGATTATTCCCGCCAAAACATAGCTATAAACGTGACAGGAAATGCAGACTTTCTTCTGGTTGGAAACGAACGGAAATGCCAAGAAAAAGAAGCAAAAACGTAAATCCAGCAGTTTTAATGTTTGCGTTCGAGGAACGAGAACGCACCCTATTTCAGACGACTTTTCCGCAACTTCCGGCTTGAGTCCGACTCACTTCCGGCTGGATGCTGGGTCATTTTGAGAAATTTTTGGGCCGTACGACCAACATTGCCTCGATTTCGTGACATTGACAATTTTGGAATACGCGAATGCCCTGGGCACGAACTTTCGAACAACGTGGTAGTCTTTCTTGACTTCGTTTTTGGCAGTTAGCTTTCGAACAACGTGTAGTCGTTATTGACTTCGTTTTTGGCAGTTGACTTTCGAACAACGTGGTAGTCCTTCTTGACTTTGTTTTTGGCAGTTTATTCCGAGGTAAGTTAGGCAGTGTTGATTTTGTAACTCCAATCGAACGCACTCACTAATCTTTGATTAATTATAGTTTAATTCCGTTTTTTAATATCAAAATAAATTAAAAACAGAAAACAAAAATAAAAGTTCAAATTCCGTTTTCCGAAGCTGTAGGAAAACGGAAACAAAAATAGAAGTAGTTTAAATTCCGTTTTTCAAAACCGTAGGAAAACGAAAAACGAATATATGGAATTTCGAATTTCGTTTTCCAGTTTCATAGAAAAATGGTTGGCACTAAGGTACATGCATTATTTAAGGTTTGTATTTTCATCAGTGCGCAAATCCCCGTCAACTCAGTTTGGATAGATAAAGTGTCGGTAAGCAACTATGAATAATTTTTATAACGAATGTACATATATTGGAAGTTCAGTTTGTATCGAAATCTGACAACGCTGAACGTGTCTTTCTTATTTGTTCAAATTCTTGCTTCAATTTCGTGAAGTCATGCAATGCAGTGCGGAACTCAAATTGCATATTAGAAGGGGGTAACAGGCCGGATGTGAGCGATGTGAAGGGCAGAGGGGGCTTGGGTTTAGAGTTTGTGTTCCTCATTTCTTCCGTTAGCTAGACAAGTATGATCTCAAATAGTTAAGAGGTCGTACGTTGGAGGGAATACTGCCATCGGTAGGCACATTTGAAATACATTGTTGAACAAACTATAACTTACCAACTTTCGACAATTTTGGCTAAAACGGAATCGCAGGACTCAAAGATTCAATTCCCGTTTAGGCTCGTTCAACTGTAGGCTTCTGTTTTGCACTATTAATTAAATGGCGTACAGAGAACATTTATAGATCATTCATAGACGGACACTTTGCTGATAGCCCAGGCACAAACTCGATCACAACGGAATACAACTTAGAGACTGGTTTAGTGACCATCATAACTCGCTGCCTGGCAGCCATTAATAGCCATTAATAGTCCCCTACCATATATAAATAGCACCATTTAAAACTTAGGAGTGGCACACTTTCCAAACATTTGAACATTTTCTAAATTTTTGTTTATAGGTTGAGAAACAGTTTTTACCAGTTTTTAAACAAAATCCTACTTACTAAACTAGTATACCAAGAAGGTAATTAAATGCTTCCTTCAAGCAGAGATGATAAACCTATAAAAAGGGATAGAAATAAATAAATATTCAGCCTATTTTTAAATTAATATTCAAAAGTTTATGAAATGTTATTACCAGTTATTCCCCTTTATTTTCTTTAAGTTTAATTTAGAATAAAAATTTATTTCCCTAAAATTCAGAACATTAAGAAAACAAAGTGCATGCTAAAATACTATATCGAAACAAAGAATTATTGTTTGAAGACAAAATATTCCGAAACTAGTTTCTTAATTCAGAAACAAACTACAGGCAAGCACACTGGATGCTTTGTCTCAAAAAGGAAATATATACCATTGGGCGCGCAAGGAATGCTGGTTAAAAATGTTACCAACCATAATGCTTTGCATTTTGAACTTTTAAATGCCATGCACCAAATAGGATGCTGCCTAGCTCGCTCGCTTCAGGCTCGCTCGCTGCGGCAGCAATCAGTTGAAGAACAGCCAAGATCAACACGACAATTTTGACCGAGTAATCTTTGAATCTCGATAGATATAAAGGACCTGACTCGACAATAATAGAAGGAGATGCTACGGGTACAGCTTAGAGATTGATTCACTGATTTTCATTTATGACTCCACAGGTATCTCACGCAAAAAATGAGCTTTTATTTTTAAGCTATTCTGACCAACCCAGCTAGAACTTGTACCAGGGGAACTGGGAATCATGTGAGTCTGTTTTTAGCGGTTGGTTCCCAGTCCGAGGGACTTGCTAAATATTGTCTCGGTCAGAAGCAGCAGTATCGTCCTTGTTTTTTAAAATTAAGCTCCACATTAGCTCTTTTTCATTAACTGCGGTTTATTTTGAACCTTGAATTATCAAGTTACTTGTTGCATTAACTCACCGGTGATTGTAATTGTCGTTTTCAAAACTAAACTACAAGAGCTTTGTTGCACAACTTCCGTTTTAAGGCTTAGTCGTAACAACTGAAAGTTAGTGCAATACTTTTCCGTATATTGTATTCCAAGTACAACAAAGAGTCGGCTTTTTTAAGCGGAAATGGCGGCGCGATCATTCCGCTGTCTTCAGCTGACTGCAAAATATCACTTGCCTTTATTAGAACTGAATGCAAACATAGGAACATTCTACGTTCACTTTTTGATTTAATCAATACGCCAGCGTTTGTTGACTAAAAGCCTAACTTGACCCTTTTCTTGACAACAAATTTACATAGTTGTCAAACTTTTCAAAAATTGTTAACTCTGAATCTATTTAACACTTTCTGGCTTAATTTATTTTTTCCAGAGAAAAAAAATGGTCACCTTGTAGGGTTTCATCAGCTGGTCTAGAATTTAGAATGAATAACGTCAATCATTTCTACTCTTCAAGACGAACAAAATGAATAGTCACTTTATAGCTATAGGGTTTCATCAACTAGCTCAAAAGTTAGAATGAATAACACTAATTATTTCTACTAAACTCTTTACGAATCGACAAGAAAAATGAATGGTCCCTTCGTATTTTAATATTTTAACAATAAAAAGACCAAGTTGTTTTTATCATCTGGCTTTAGTTAAAACATAAATCTGTTTAAGCATAGCTTATAGTTATAAAAAGGAAAGAAATTATTTCGTTTTCTCGATAATGGTTAAATTTCACCAACCATTACAAATAAGCGTTTTATTAACAACCAAAAGAGCGCTACAACTTTTTGGTTAAAATGTATACCTTTAAAGAGTTTTGACAAGTCTCTTAGAAAGCTTTCCTATTACAAACTAAAGTTGAACGAATGAAAATGAGATTCATTTAAAAACATATTTTCATATAGTTTTAATGAAAAACAGCTGTTTTAATGGTTATTGTGCTTTTAAACCAAGTCTGGACGAGCCCCGGCACAAAAAGTTTTATATTCATCTTTTTAATTTTACTCCAGGAAAATAAAATTTAAAGCAATGCAGTTATGTAATAACATAAAACCAACCATATTATTTAGTGCAATCAGGATAAACTCACCTTCAGAATGAATTTGGCTGATGAAAGCAACTGACTCTCTGATGAAACTGAAGCGGCGCTTTGCTTTCGGGCGCAGTAAATTAGCGGTGCGGACCTTTCCTATTTATATTAAAAGTTGAAATTCATTGGAAAAAAGCCGAGTTGAAAGGGCACGTGCTTTTCAACAATGAACCAACAAAAACTTTGCGCTTAATACTCTGCCAAACATTCAATTATTTATGGTTTTGTTATGAAAACAAATTAGTGGTTGGCAGGACTTTTTAACCAAATAGATTTTGCTTTTCTTAAACTTAACCCAATCTTATGATCACTATTCTTAAAACATGATGCTTAAAGCGTCTTAACTTAAAACTAATTGCATCTTGGCTTTCTTAAACGCCTGCAAAAGATTGAAAACAGGTCAGTAATATTACGTTGAGATAACGAAACTCTCTTTTTTTCGCCGCCGCTCATATGGAAAATACTGACAAGAAATATTCCCGACAAAGAAGCCGATTTTTAATATTTTTTTATATATCCCGGCAATTTGTGGTTTTCAATAAAACTGTCCTTTATTCTTGTCTATTTATCGGAATGCAAAATTTCCGTTTAGCAAATCCCTTTTCCATTTAGCTAGTATCAAGCATTTCCGATCACTTTTACCTCCTCGAATTAGAGTTTTCACTTTTATTATATATACTTTGACATGAAAAGTTGTTGTTTGTAATTTCCGGACGTTTTATTCGGAAAAGTCCATGTTGACCTTTCTTAGTTTTTAGACTTTTCAAGGACTTTCGACAATCAGTTTCCGCATTTTAAAGGGAACCTCGGCTGTCCAACAATATTAATCTCAAATAAGAGTTTTCCTCAACTTGTGTCTACATAAGCAGCTCAAGTTTGATAATTCTCTGTATATAGTTCACGGCAAGCGATTTGTTCTAATCATTGAATTTCCTGCTGGCCGCCATCTTGAAATGTGAGGTGTTTGAGTTGCAGCGCCAGTCACAACTCTTGATAGACCACTTTCATAAATGGCGGTTATTTTAGTATTCTTTTGTCTGGCCTCGTCTTCGAGTGAAAAATTCAAAATAATATTTTAACCCAAACGAGGCTAGCCAGCCAATTTGAATACAGACGAAAGAATACTAAAATAGCCGCAATTTATGAAAGTGGTCTATAGAAACAATAATAAAGGCCAAAATCTGCGTGATCAAGCCTCAGGGCTAGAAAGAAATCAAGAGGGTGCGGTGGATATGTCCAGAAACGACTCACAAGGGACAGTCTGTTTTGATACGCAGCAAATCTTACTGAGGAAGCCCAAAACGCTGATCACTTGATGACAGTAGATTTGCATAGGCCTGCTGCACAACTCCCAGAGGAGCCAACAGATCTACAGCGTGATCACTCAACCGCTATAAATGCGTCAATAAGCGATATTCAAGGAAGTATGTTGGAGTACAATGCCATTGACACGTCAACTATATTTACTTGGGGCAGACATTCCGATGGGAGAACAATAACAGTCAAGACCTCAACCATTGATGAGGGTGAAATAGACACTTTGATACGAGAAGGTCGCATGATACAAAAGCGCCTTACCAACTCGCGGAGAACTGGCCCAACTAATAAAGCAAAAGTGTTATAATAATAATAATAATAATAATAATAATAATAATGCTAGTTTATTGCCACCTTTTGCAGACTTCATCTGAATTACAGGTGTAGGTCATCACATAGGTACATTTTACGGTGTAGAATTTACATTTTTATTACTAAATTATACCTCATCATGAGACGCAAAAGTTTAAAAAAAATCACAGGCAGCCCAGGCACAAAATTAGTGCGAATATTGATAGCGAAATTTGTTTTTTAATAAAACTTAACTAAGCTTGTTTTTATGTTGTTTCTGGTAGTCTGTTCATCCTTTGTAACTGTTTTTGTTAGGCATTTTAAGGGTTTTGTTGCTCTTTCCATTTATCACTAGTAAGAAACATTTGCATTTTGATTGGCTTATTAGCTGTGACATGCGTGCAAGGACAATTCGTGCCTCCAATTCATGACACCGTTGTCATAGAAACGTCTGTATTTTGATCAATTGGTTTATTAGCTTTAAGATTGTTATTGCACGAAATTACACATTTCTGAACGGAATTACACATTTTTGCAGAATTACAAAGTAATTGCACTGCTCTTGACCAATCAGAATCAATTAATTTTTTTATCATATATATGATTATCTTAATAATGGTACATACCGTATTTTCGAATTTTTTCTTGTAAATGAGGATAACACTGTTAATTTAGACTGAATATAGTTTTTCTTTGCGGAGTCCAACTAACCGAAATTTAAAATATTTCTGGAATTCTTTTTTATCAGTAAGAACTTAATTCAACTTAAAACTCAAAACGGTGTCGGGAATTTTTGTTAGCATACGAAATAGCTGATTCAAAAAACTTTTACATTTCGAAGACGGAAATTCTTAAAATTGACTACGTTAGTTTGTAAAAAAAAGATAAGTTACAATTCCAAATTTCCTAGAACCTCTTTGGAGATAATTATTTAAGCTATCAATTTGTGCCAAATTTTGTGGCGACAGGAAAAAAACTGATCGAGTTAATTTTACAACTTCAAAATCAATTTTCAAGCTTCTCTAAAAAATCCCAAAACTCAAATTTTTCTTAAGAACTAGCGATCTCCCCGCCTAAAAGTAAATTACTTAAAACTCACACAAAAAATCTGAAAATATTAAACACGATTCCTTTCCCGGCTTCCCCGTTGTTTAGCCTTTTGCGGGAAGCTCACATCCATCATACCATGCATTATATTAGCAAACTTAGGTCAAAAACAAAGTCTAAAGATATGTAACAATATTTTAAAGGCACTCCCGAATTTCGTTTTAAATTCATAAAAGCTCTTGAAAGAAGTCAGTGATTCTAGCTGGGAGTGAATTCCGTTTGACATTTGTACGACATAAACTTATTCTATAAAGCTATATGCTTCTTGTATATCCAGCAGATTAAATAAAAAGTGTTGCGAATCTACTATTGTTACTGTTACTGAATCTTAGTGCAACACGTTTTTGAAGTTCAGTCATAGAAAGATACGTCGAAAACCAGGGTATAGTAAAGTAGGCGCAGAATTAGGTGTTTGCAGAATATTCCTATCGACTTAGAATTTTTTGGTATGAAACATGCCTTCGCAGAAACAAAGAAACTTTTACTTTGTGTTCCTTACTTTTCAGCGTTAACGGTTTATTATTATGGGCAAATTGTAAGGTAAAACTTACCGAAATATAACTGATATAACCTAACAAATGCGTCGCACGTGAAATCCAAATCATATCGGTTTTGCTCTTTTTATTTAATAAATTGTCTGATATACTTCATAAACGTCCTATACGATGGTTAAATATACGCTAAAAATACTTGTTGGTCGTGCAATCGCGATGCGCTGACAGGCTTTTATTTTTTTATTTTTTATTTTATTTTTATTTAATTTTAATTTACACTTGACAGGTTTATAGAATATAAGTAAGGCCAAAGCCAGAGGCTTAAATGGCTTGGGATCAGCAGAAAATGTAAAAGAATTATACTAAGAT
>JANCMA020035454.1:0-16566 GCA_024336925.2 Zoanthus solanderi
TGCAGACGAGAGTTGTTAGAGTTTTTCAGTCGTATTTCGACCTTTTTTTATTCGCATTTTGCTGCTTATGGTCTATTTATTTATTGGACAGATCACCTGGTAGTATTTTTAAACTTTTGAATTAAGTTTTGAGGTTTATTTTCTTGAATTTTCTAGCGATCTTGCACCGAGCAGATTTCCTCCCACGTGGAGACTCTGTGGTGCTTTTTCTGACAGTCACGCAAGTTAGATATAGGGGATTTAATTTGATTGTTGCTCGTTGTCACTTAACGAGAGCTACATCTAGTTAACGCTACTTTAGGCCTCTTGAATAGATGGTTTTCATAGATCTTAATATTCTTTGGTCTCCCATCAAACTAGTCTTACTAGACTCTTTCTAGGGCTAGACTTTGAAGTTCAAAAGAATGTCTTACTCCGAACGAGGAGAGTGATGGCAGTTTGAATCGGCACAAAAGAATATTAAAAGATCCGCCATTTATCAAAGAAGTGTATTATAGATACGAGCTTTCCAACATAGACAAACTTCACAGATTTGATTTCAAATGTAAACTTCACTTTGTTTAGTCCCTCCTTGTATTAATCAAACTCCAATAGAATACCTTACATTTTGGCTGTGAATGCTGCGTTATAACTAACAGCAACTAGCTAAAAAAACGGAAAACAACGGAATTTTGGTTCATTAGAAAAATGGGTCGTATTTCGCATACCAGAAGTTCTCTTATCGCAACGATCAGAAAGAGACGACTAAAGTTCTTTGGAAAAGACAGTGTAGAAAAAGTGTTAGCAACTGGAAGAATACAAGAAAAGAAAGCTCACTTTAGACAGCTAACGAAATACACAAACAGTCTTAGAAATGCCGTCGGAAACATCGACAACATAGTTTTGGTAGTACTCACAGCCATTGTGCAACCGTTTACAGATTGTGAAACGCTATCCGTCACGAGATGTCCATTAACGCGCGAAGCTAGGTTTCGGACTGTTCTCTCCAACATAACTCAATTTAAGCAATTGTGAAGGAGACTGAAAAGTTTTTTCCTGGAAGGAAATGAATTTGTTTTTCAGTTTTCTCTTTCGCAATCATGTTTTAAAATTGTGTACATAACCGCGACGATCATTCATAACGTCATTGTTCACACCGCGGTACAAACTCAGTCTCAATAATCATAACCACGACGAGAATTCATAACATCATTGTTTACACCGTGGTACAATTCCGTATCATAAATTTTACGATGACTCGGCAAGAGAATATAGAGTGATAGACATGAAACTTTTGCTATACAGTTTCTAAGAAGAGAACTCTAAAAGTTGCTATGGCTGGAAAATCAATTTATGTGGAAAAGAAAAGTGAGAGGATCGATCCAAAAACTTTGTGCGGACTCTTGGTTATTGAGCTACAGATCAGTATTATTCTATTCCGACTCAAAGAATGGCTCGCCGCACAAATTCACGATCTCCAAACATCAGTCACAGATGCACAATGTATCATTTAACGGTCACCAGTACAAAAAATAGTTACATCTAGGGTTCATTGACTGTACAGCGGCCTTCACCCCCTGTATCGCATGACAGTCTTGGATTCGAGATTCCATGCTAAGTACTTCGGATCCCAAGCTCTGGATTCCAGATTCTACCTTAGTGGATTCCTGATTCCTAGAGCTGAATTCCGGATTCCATGCTGTGTACTTCAGATCTTAAGCATTGGATTCCAGATTCCACCTTAGTAGATTCCGGATTCCTAGAGCTGGATTCCAGATTCCATGCTCAATACTTCGGATCCTAAGCATTGGATTCCAGATTCCACCTTAGTAGATTCCGGATTCCTAGAGCTGTATTCCGGGTTCCATGCTAAGTACTTCGGATCCTAAGCTCTGGATTCCAGATTCCACCGTTGTGGATTCCTGATTCCTAGAGTTGAATTCCGGATTCTGGGTTCCTAGAGCTGGATTCCGGATTCAATGCTAAGTACTGCAGATCCTAAGCATTGGATTCCAGATTCTACCTTAGTGTATTCCGGATTCCTAGACCTGAATTCCGGATTTTAAAAACTGGGATTCCGTATCCACAAGCAAATATTTTTTTGGATTTCGGATTAAACGAGCACTTAATATTTTCCTGGATTCTGGAATCCGTATTATCTTACATGTTTCTTTGCACTGGACTGCGATTCCCCTCAGAGCAACAAAACAATCTACCATGGCTCGATATTCTTGAAAATGTATATGCAAGCACTAGGAAAACGACTTCAAGTATCCGCCAAGGCGGACCAGCGGGACCAACGTTATTCATCCTGACAATCGACATGTGCATACGTGATTTTCTCGAGAAAGTGAAAAGCTCGCACGCCATGCTAAAAGAAGCTCGAGACCGACGAAATGTATATGCAGACACTTGACTCTTCTTTGCAAATCAAATTCATCTCGTGACAAAGCTACACTCCCACTCGAAATGGCTTTTTTCATCATATTCACTCTCCGCCAGTCCAACCAAAACCGAAACGATGGTTTCAAATTTCAGCAAAACTCCCGAATATTAAAAGACAATAGCCAACAAAATCCAAGTTCTGTCTTACCCAAAATCCATTTTTAAAATGGATGACAGGCCGGTCATCAACTCGGAACAGTTCCACGTTTTAGGTCCTCAGTTCACATACGACAATACAAGGACAAGTAAAAAAAAATTACGTTTAGCGTCCAGATA
The DNA here is from genome assembly GCA_024336925.2 of Zoanthus solanderi. Lineage (NCBI taxonomy): Eukaryota > Metazoa > Cnidaria > Anthozoa > Zoantharia > Zoanthidae > Zoanthus > Zoanthus solanderi. The sequence continues at coordinate 2,701 of JANCMA020035454.1, forward strand.
TTTGAAAAAGGAGGATTTTTTGAAGCGAGGTTTTTTTTAACTGTACTCCAAACGTTTTTTTTAAGAATAAGTTAAAAGGCAGATGCCTCTGTACGAAAGTCAGTTGCGATTATTTATTGTTCTTATAATTTCGTTGCAAGTGCTTTCTTGACCGTCTAGATGTGGTATACAATCGATTCCTCAGGCTCCGCAGTATGATCCGTGGTGGATGGTCCAGAGCATCAAATTCAATGGAGTCTAATGAAAACTTCAAGTTCAAAATATCAAATTCAAAACTCCAAAACATCTAACTGCCGTCTAACTGGTTAGCCTAGTTGGTTAGGTGCCAGTCTACCGTGCAGGAGGCTCGGATTCGATTCCCGGTCGGACCAACTTTCAGAGTCTTAATCTGCAAATGGTCAGACCTTTGCGTCTTCTCGCCGCCTCGCATAAGGACGTTAAACCGTAGGTCCAGTCTCTCAATTTTCTATCGTGAGACTCAAAAGAACCCACGCACTTACAAGTCGAACAAGTCGAAAAGAGAGGGTAGTAATCCCGGTATTGTGGTCTGTTACATCGAGGGCATTTCTTAATGTTTCAAATAAATTGGTAAATAGATAGATACCATTATTTCAATAGGGTAACTCCTTCAACAACAGTTATCAATAAAGGCCCTATATGTAATAAAATTGAGTATACAAACAGTAAGATTAATTAATAGATAAAAAAAATATTAAAAATAATTTATGTATGTATCTATATCTATGTAAATATAAAAATGAGAAAACCATGATAAAAGAACGATTTCTTGGTAAACTCAAGCCTTAAAAATGGTAGCCTTAAATGATTGCTCTGTCTGGTATCTCTCTCAATACCAACCTTATTAAGAATGAAGTAATCATAAAACATCTGGGGACAGCGTTTCTTAAGAGAACACTTTACTAATCTTAATAAATGATGATCTCTTTTAGCTTCAAGGGGCTCGTACTTCAAATACTTCAAAGCATCGTCACTATGATGAGTTTTCATTATGATACGAGCTGCACGCCTTTGCAGTTTCTCTAACTTATCCAAATGTACATTCCCACAGCAACCCCAAACATTGTCACAGTAATCTATAATAGGCAATATCAATGACTTGTAAATTACATTAGCAGAATACAAACTAAGATTATTTCTGGTACGTCTAAGAAGGCCTATTCTCTTTGAAACTTTGTCAACCAAATACTTAACATGTTGTTAAATATCATTATTACCTGCCTCTCCGAACCAGTGTCAGTTTACATAAAAAGAGTTCAAAAATAATATATCGCCCATCTGATCCGACCCCCAGTTAACGCTGCCCGAAAATAAATGATTTTCACGATTGATAAAAGAGAAAAAAAGATCGCACTAACAGTTCCACTTCTCCAACACGTCGCGAAAAGTACGTTGAGGAGAAAATAGCTGATTCAGCTCGTATGGAGCCGGTAGACGATGATGGACTAATTCAATGAATGAAGGAGCGCCCTTTTTGCAAGTTTTCTAAATCAAGGTTGTCGTCCGCTTGTAAATTTTCTTACACCTGATTGGTCCGAAAACAATACGTCAAGTTTTGTGGCTTTCAAATCATTTAGTAACGCGCTGGCACCGTGTGGTAGTGTAGTTCCATTCACGTTTACAAACAAAAGAATTGGCGAATAGAAAGATAACAAATAATCGAGAATGGACATTTAAATAAAAAGAATATTTAAGAGAAATTCAAGTGAATATGACACCAATGCAGGTTAGTGGTTAAGGTCTACGCTGGTCGTGTAGGGCGACTCTATTAAAGTCTGCTTTTGACGTGAAAGCGTCGGGAAGAAATAAAAGTTGATGTTAGATCGTTTTAAAAAGCTTTAACTTGTGATTTAGGAATTAGCCATACCTTTGAGTGCAAATTTATGAAATGCGCCCAATTATGTCAATTAACGTATTTCATCAGTTCAAAAAAATCGTTTAAACTTACTTTTTAAATTGTACTCTTGACTCTTGTAGTTTTAACTAAAAAGTTTTTGTGCACTATCGGAAGTTAAAAAGTGTCGAATGAATGGAGATTTTTCTTAAATATAGTCACTGATTATTCCATAAAGAATTAGTATATGCAGGTTTTTTTGTTGTATAAGTTAAAAAATATATAAAATTATGCAAATATAAACTTAGGTTCTTTATGAAGTTTGCAAATCCAGTATTTGTTGCCGTTGCATATTAAACTTTCGTAATAACAACTCCATTCGTATAGTCATGTTTCAAATGTAAATGCATATAAACACCGGCTATTTATATCGTCGATGTTCAATTTTGTGGAAGCAGAATGATGCTTTTTGCTAACTAGTGGAGAATCCACAAGCATTGGAATGAATGGATCCGGATGTTGGGAAAAATTGTAGTGTAATCGATTAAAAGTTGTTGAGAAATATTTAATCAATTCTTGGTTGGTTTTAGCCAATCATGCAATGTTTGTGGTATGAAGTTGAGCGAGTTACTCCACACATCCATCCCTTGATTATGGTTCTACCAGTACAAATTATTACTACTGACTCTACTATATTTTACCATGGTTTCTCATACTTTCCCTAACCTGGTGAAACCCGAGATCATTGGTTCTGAGAATTTGAGAGCAAATCAGTGAAAACCCGAAAAACAGTCGAGGGCTTTCACATGTAAGATTTTCACCAGTTTTACTGAGGTTTTTGCCAGGCAATGAAGGCACAGAAAATATGTTTTATTTTTTTATAATTTTATAATTCCTATTTTCCAACTTAACAAAAAGAAAGATGATATACAAAGTAATTATTTGCTTTATATAGTTTTTCTTTCATGAAAGTGAAATTTCTAGAAACTTGGAGATAGCCAATCATATCACTCACATCATTTCCATGCTTCATAACTGAAAACACACTTGTTGACCAATCAAACCACATGTACTATCCAATTTATGTTATAAAATTATGTATAAATTTTATTTATATATTTCATTTTCGCTCACTCTTATTGGAACTCAGGGTCATTGCCTAGTGCTAGATATACACCTCAACAATTTGCGTTCGGTATATATCCACCACTACTCACCTCCCCTTTGGGAGATAGTTATTAATTATTTTTTGTACTGTAGATAAATTTAATTGATGTTATTGTTTACAAAGTGTCTTGGTGTCTGATAAAACTCTCTTTCCGACATTCAGTTAACTTCTCAACAATCCAAAACATCGGAAGTATAAATTAACCTTGCTTTACAAGCAACCAAAAATTCTTGATATCATTGTTAGGGTTAGGAATAATGGTTAGGGTTGGGGTAAGAATTATATCTTGGTGTATTTGGTGTAATTTTGAGAAATTTATCTACTTATTTATCGGACCTAGAGTCTTATTAGATCCCTATACAACTGTTGGACACCGAGACACAGCATATTGTTTATTACCAATGACCTGAATGATCGTCGCCTGTAGTTTCTTAACAAAACTAAAGCATTTGTGAAAGAGAAGTCTGAGGATTCAACAGGATTTGAACACCTTGACTTTTGCGATACAGCCGCAGTGATCAGGATTTGAACACAGTCTTGACTTTTGCGATACAGCTGCAGTGATCAAATTAACTGAGCTAAGGGTCCACAATTAGGAAAGCAGGTCATCAATGCCACTCCAAGGTGTACAATAATTATCGAGGCTCAGTTATCCCCAATTACTTCCATTACTTCCATTAATTTTTGGTTTGATTTGTGTTATGATCCCTATTCATTTTGTATATAAAACAATAGTTTTTGTTGTTGTTTGGATAATATTATTTGTTATTATTATTATATAGGTACATGTGCCATCTAAAAAGTCCTTATAGTAATAAATATAAATGTAAAATGGTTCTTAAGACCCGTGTCTACCTAGTGAAAATGGGGAAAAAATGTAATGAAAATAAATAGCATTTTTTAAAAAATCAGTTACTTTCTTGGCTAGCATATGTAAGTAGTTTCTGTGTTATGACACTTGGAATGTTGGAATACGGTTTTTAAATTTTTGCACAAAAAGAATTGAAGCAAGTGTGGTGGATTTGTGGATAACAAATTGAGTATTTTATTGAACTTAATAACTTGATGTAAATTTTTTATTGTATTGATAATGGTGTTTTAACGGAAACTAAAACTCTTATATCTTCCATATTACTAGTGAAAATATGAAAAGTTATCTACCAATGTCCTGGATGTATATGAAATTCTATAAAAAAGTTTCTCACAAGATTTTTGTTGCTTGTTTCTGCAGAAATATGGTGGCTCTAGATTTCCAGGTTTTAAGATTTTGGTAAAATTTTTATATGGAAACGGCACATGGTTTTTTGGAGTGTGGAGTAGTGTTTTCACCACTTGATAATAATTAGAAATTAATATCTTCGCAACACATGTAATTAGCCAATATAAAAAATACGGTAATATTATTTGTTTGATCTGCCAAAAAATTGCATATAAGCATTGTTACCAGCTTCTCTTGGGACCATTGTAAGTCCCAAGAGAAAATGAAAACAATGCTTATGCAAAATTTTGGAGAGACAAACAAAGAGTATTATGGTATTTTTGATATTGGCTAATGCTCTCCATGTATTGTCTGTTGCATCATCCAGGCTGACTTTCCTGAGCTGGTAGATAATCGTGCGTGTGAATGGTGTAGCAGTACTATCTGGATGAGAGAACAGTTTCCAGAATTGTGTGAAAAATCATGGAGATATTGGAACAAAGGGTATATCTTGGACTTGGCAGATTGTTTTGATTGTGTACAAGAATACCATAGAATTAAAGAAGAATTTATCCACGATAAGCCACGTTACAAAAAGGTAATGCTCATCTCATTTACTTGTGAGTTTGGCTTTTAGGAATTCTAGAAATTTTGTGAAACTGATTCACTGTCACAGAGTTAGACCACAGGTGACCCAGGCTAACTATTTGTGTAGGAGAGTTATAAAACAATGTATGGGACACTGTCAACTGAGTCGATTTTCAGAACAAATATAAAATAAAATCCACTTTTACTTACTGTGTGTCTTTCTGTAGTACTTGAGAACCTCTAGAAATAGTTTCAAGTTTTTAAAGTTTTTTTCCCTCTCCTGATTTAGGAAATTTAGTGAAGGAAGTAGACAAAGTATTTTAAACTGTGCTTCAGTTGACTTCAAATCAGGATAATTTTATGAATAAACATGTACTGTGTGTCTTCTGACATGCCAGCCCTTTGACTTTCTAATTTAAAATTAACTTGCAGATTTTGCGCACTTATGAAATTGAGAGATTGAGTAAACAAATCAGAGATGCATTAAGTAACCAGGAAAATGAATCTAGAACAGACAGACTGCAGGTATTGTCCCTAAGTAACTAACTTTTTTAGTTAATTTTCAACCCAGGGATTTGTCACAGACATTTATTCATGACATATGTAGATCCTTAAAAAGTCTTAAATATGTTTTTCTGGACAATTTATTTCCTCTCTTCATAGAATATTGTTATACGGCTGCTATCTGTACTTTTTATTTCTTACATCAAATGATTTGAGATTTATTGTATTTACAGGCATCCTGAATATTATTTTAAGAGTGGATGCCCCCCAGTGACCAAGAACAAAGTGCATCATTAGGTTGCATTCATTTTCTTAATGACACTTGTGTGCGTGGGTTTTTAATTTTTTTAAACCGTTTTATTTTTTCATACTAGGTCATTTTCTTTTAAACTGGTCAAATTTTTGGTATCAGCTGTCTGAAAAAGAGTGTTATCTTTTTTGGTAGTAGTAGAAAATTTGGGAAATTCCTTCCTCATATTTCACCTGCTCTCATCTTGCTAAAGTTTGAGCATTTGAGCTGCATACTTTTACCACACTATTTAAGTGAAGTTTTGGTTTGGTTTTCTAATCTCTCAATCAAGCAGGGGAATTTAAAACCCACACATTTGTCATTAAGACAATGAATGCAACCTAATGCAATGAATGCAACCTAATGCAATGAATGCAACCTAATGTAATGAATGCAACCTAATGAAGCAATTTGTCCTTGGTCACTGGGGGACATTTACTCGTAAAACAATATTCAGGATGCCTGCAGGTTTAAACACTACAAGTTACAAAATGTTTCAAATGTAAGGCCCAATCTTTAGAAATTTATGACCTATAGTCTCTCAAATCATTTGATGTAAGAAATAAAAAGTGCAGATACGATAGTGCTGGCTCCATGGGCCTCTTGGCTCATAAAGAATTTACCAAGCTACAGTAAGAAGACTGTGCTTTAAAGTACAGGAGCACAGTCAAGAAGGCCCTAGTCCTTTCTTTTTGTATTAGAGACCTTTGGATCTGAGTACTGAGTGAGTATGACTATGAGATTTGAAGGCACTCATACTTTTTCTAGCAAAAACTTGTTGTTAAGGGGATGACTTTTGCTTGAAATCTTATCCTATCTACAGCAAGTTTTCTTGAATAAGTGTGCAAGCTTAATATCTTGTTTTCGCACTCGTACTTGGATTTAAAAGTCAGAGGAGATCTTTATATCGAGGGAGATGTTTATATAAAGCATGTTGGTTTGGAGAAGGAGGTGCTTTGAATCGAGTGAGATGGAGAGTGGGAGTTGGAGAGATTGCAATTAGAGTGGAGTAGATCTGGCCACCACCATTTACAGGGATAAACCCGGATCAAAACTGGATGATGATGATTGCTTGCTACATTAAATTTTTCCTCAAAATAATTATCTAGGAAAACTAATGCTCTTAAAGCATTAGATGACAAGATGGAAGTGCTTTATATCCTCTAATTAGTATCATCTCAAAAATCAATCATATGCATATTCATATGACTTTTTTGCTTTTTTCCCCAACCAACCAACCCTAAACATTTTAAAACACAGCTGTGAAGACCTTCACAACATTGCTGATTTCATGATATGAAATATACATATGAAAGCTAAGTACTAGAATCAGTTGAAACTAAAATCACTAAAACAAATATAATTAAAATGCTCCCTATTGTTTCAGACATACAGTGACGACCCAGTAGACGATCTATTGTCCCCTATGTCTGCAAGTAGCAAAATGGAAACAAAGCTCAGTGTGGCAATGCTGGAGATCTTAAAATACCCCTACTTGCTGTTGTATAAAAAGTTGGCTGATCTCTTTGTTAAGGCTCTGCTTGCTCTAAAAAACTGTGGTCGCTCCCTTGAAATATATGTAGAGGAGAAGTTGTCTGGAGTTTATTTGTTGTTGTTGCATCCGAATCAACAGGTAAGTGTACACTAAATTTAAGGTTTAGATCAACAGATATTTCTTGAAACAAAAAATGTATGACTTGGATCGGAGCACAATTTTAATGTCCTTTCGACAATTTCGTTGCATCATCAACTTAATGCTTCATTCTTATGCTCTTCTTTACACTCTGCGATCTTTGTTGGTCACACCCTATTCCTTTCTTCCTTTCCTTTAATGTATGGCTGACGGATCCTCTCAATTTTTCTGATTCTGTACCAATTCTTCATCATCATCAGATCTATCTTTTAAATTTCATTTCAGTTCCTTCACATAGAGTTTGTTGACTCATTTCTTTTATCCTGTCATCTGACAATTGTGATACACTGGAACCCTTGTCAAACCATGTTGTACAGTGCATCCCCTGTCCTGTCATCTGACACCTGTGATACAGTGCAACCCCTGTCCAGTCATCTGACACAGATATGTGACACAGTGCAACCCCTGCAACTGCTATCCTGTAATCTGACACCTGCAATACAGTGCAACCCCTGTCCTGTCATGAATCTGACACCTGCAATACAGTGCAACCCCTGTCCTGTCATGAATCTGACACCTGCAATACAGTGTAATGCCTGTCCTGTCATCTGACACCTGCAATACAGTGCAACCCCTTGCTCAAACCTCAACCATTTTTCCAGTGTATATCAGATCTTATACATGCCTGGTATACTTTTACAGGGATTTAAAGGCTTATCATTAAGGTAGCACCTTTGCTATGCTCTTTTCTGGTAAATTTATGTTTTCCTCAATCTTTTACCTAGATGATTATATCATTAAACATAAAACTATTAAGTGAAATGAATTTTATTTTTTTACTTAATAGATGCAGATGTAATGTGCACTTTTTGTTGTTCAACAGAGTCTTGCTCATCCTGAATGTATAATCATAGCACAAATTTACATCTTAGAATACCTTTTGCAGGTTCAGCAATGGGCAAACAGGACAGTCCGATCTCTCAGTTCAGTTAGTGTTGATGATTATGACAGTTTACGAGAAGTGATGCAGTGGATTGTCAGTGTTGTTGATCTAAATTTCTTTGAAAACAGTGAGCTCATTCCATCTGAATCAGACATTGATAACTCCACAGCACAAGGTTTGCCAAAACACTTGTTTAACCAAGGTTCAAAAGCAATGTTTTGGAACGGCTTGTGCTTGCTCCTGTTGCGGTTTGAGAAGGAAACTGTGCGCTCTGAACTGATGAGTGTAACGGGGCATAGGAGCTTACTTGCTGCAGCAATACATACAATAGAGGATACAACCCAAGGTATGTACTGTACAGTCTATGGTACGGTATGGTTGTGTCTCCACCTTTCTCATTCCTCGTCCTTATGCTCTTTCTTATTCTCTTCCTCCTCCTCGTCATCAGGACTCCTCCTCCTCCTCCTCCTCCTTGTTATCCTTCTCCTTGTCATCCTTCTCTTCCTCCTTCTCGTTATCCTCCTCATCCTCTTCATCATCCTCCTTTTCATCCTCATCCTCCATGTCATTCTCATTCTCATCCTCCTCATCCTTGTCATCTTCGTCTTCCTCCTCCTCCTCCTCCTCCTTCTTCCTCATCCTTCTCGTCATCCTCCTCCTTTCCTCGCCATCCTCCTCCTCATCATCATCATCATCCTCCTTCTTGTCATCCTCATCCTCATGCTCATGGTGCGGTATGGTTGTATCTCCACCTTTCACATCATCCTCCCTGTCGTCATCCTCGTTCTCATCCTTCACCTTGTCATCCTTATCCTCCTCACCTCGTTATCATACTTGTCATCCTCCTCCCTCTGATCCTCCTGATCCTCCTCATCTTTCTCCTCGTCATCCTCCTCCTCCTCCTCATCATTATCCTTCTTGTCATCCTCATCTTTATGCTCATGGTGCGGTATGGTTGTATCTCCACCTTTTTCGTCATCCTCCCTGCCGTCATCATTGTTCTCGTCATCCTTGTCATCCTTATCCTCCTCACCTCGTCATCATCCTTGTCATCCTCCTCCCTCTGATCCTCCTCATCTTTTCCCTCGCCATTGTCCTCCTCCTCCTCCTCCTCCTCCTCATCATCATCATCATCATCCTTCTTCTGTTCATTTTCATCCTCATGCTCATGGTGCGGTATGGTTGTATCTCCACCTTTTTCATTATCCTCCCTGCCATCATCATCGTTCTCGTCATCCTCCTTGTCATCTTTATCCTCCTCACCTCGTCATCACCCTTGTTGTCCTTCTCCCTCTGATCCACCTTATGCTCCTCTTCCTCGTCATCCTACTATCGTCATCAACATTATCTTTACCTTGTTATAATGTTAAAGATAATGACGATGAAAGTCGTGATCAATAATACTATCATCTCCATCGTGTTATTTAGGCATCTCTGGGCTGGGGTATTTTCTCTAATGAGAGATTAATGCTCAAAACTTTAGCTGCTTACAGAACTTACGGCAATGATCACAACAACGGCAACCTTGAGTTTTGTAAATAACACATTCATTCACTCAAAATTGTTCTTAATGCACTCTGCTTCCCATCGTGCATTATTCAAATTTCTCATTCATTATCACGCCTGCTCGTGGGTGTATTTGTAAACAAACCACTCACATGCACTAAGTCTTAATTAAAGTGTTAACCGAACTAGTACTAAACGGTTGCTTCATTAAAACAATTGTTGACCTTTTCTTTTTTACATTCTTCAGCATTCTGGCCTGCATTACAATGTTTGTTGGTACTCATGGAAACAGTCGGGGCTAAATTGTGGTGTTTCTTCCCAAGGCAGCCAGAAGAGCTGTTTAAAATTATTACAAAGGACACTGCCTATAGAATGGAGCTGGTGAAGTGGGTTAAAAGACTTCCATCAGAGGAAGTTGATCCAGACGGTCAATGCAGTAGAGGTGTTTGTCAAAGCAAAGAGGATTGTACAGTCAACAGTCAGCAGCAGTCAAATGGTAGACTTCAACGCAAGACAACCTTTGCCTGGCTTGTTCCGTTTGTTCAGTCCATTCTGGATTACAGTGACACTACAAAATGTCCATGCATCCTAAACGTAATCGACTTCTTGCATGGCATCCTTGGTAAGGGCGAGTAAGATTAATCCCCTAAAAATCCTAATCAACTGCATTGGCCGTTTCTATAATATGTTGAGGTTTTTAATGTCATTCAAAGAATATCGAAACAAGAACATTGTCTCTCTTTGGGATTAACTTTTCGTATTATGTTGCAACATCAATAACAGCTTTCAAAAAACCTTCCTACGACCATTCCCATTATGCAAGAAAAGTAAAAATACCTAATTGATCCCCTTTTATTCAGCATTTTTAGTTTTTTAACTTCCTTGATATTTTCATAGTCTTCTGCAAATGCTTTTTCTTGTTACATTCCATATAAATGCTTCTTTTGCGATCTTGTAAATAGATCCATGGATTATGAGAAGAAAGTTAAATGATCCTTATTGTTTTTTGCAAAATAAATGTTATGTTTTATTTTAACACTGATTATTAACTTGTAAATACTTCATCTTAGATATAATATTTAGTTCCTTTAGCATGATAATATCAAAGTCAAACCTCAACTTAACTTTGCATATGCTAAACAGTATATCATAGTAGTTTGCAGGGAAACGACTAAAATATTGTGCTAATCGGTAATAAGGGCAATAATAGAAAACACTTTTTCTCACTTTAATCTGAAGCGAAATATGTCACAACGTGAACTTATGATTAGCTCTTTGAATGCTAGAGGTCCTAGTAACAAAAGCAAACGCAGAGAAGTTTCGGAGAAAAAACAATTCTGTCCTCTTTTTGCAAGAAGCTTACTGCACAAAGGAAACGGAAAATATATGGAGAGTTACTCTAGTGAATGCACAGGAGTCTGCAATATATTTAACAACAATTTCGGTTTTAAATAATGAAACAATTTTCAAATTCGTTGGACCGTCTTATATTATGTAAAATCAAAACAGACAACATACCAAAATATGATCCGATATTCTTTAAAAAAAATGTAAGAATAGTTAAATTCTTTTGAATGTGACAAAATGGTCTTCGGGGAAGACTTCAATTTTGTTCGAGACTTGGACATGGACAAATAAGGAGGGAACAAAACTGCACACAAAAAATTGCCCTTAAAATCTTAAACTTGATTATAGAAAATCTCAACCTAATAGACATTTGGCGAGTGCAACACCCCCAGCTTAAAAGGTTTACTTGGCGCAGGAGAAAGCCCAATATCCATTGCTGCTTGTACTTCTTTCTTGTTAGTAACACTTTAGGTACAAACCTGATAGAAACGGACATACTACCTGGATATAAAACGGACCACTCACTAATTACACTAACCTTAAGCACACGTTCGAACCCACAAGGCCCAGGTTTCTGAAAATTTAACAAATCCATTCTTTCGGACAATTACTAGATAAATCTAGTCAAACAATTCATTTCTAATGTGTCAAAACAATATATGAACATGACAATGAAGTGGACGAAATTCTGCTATGGAAGGTGATCAAGATGCAATTCTCGCAGATTCTATCATTTTTGCAAAACAAAATATTAAGGATATTTTCTAGTAACCGTAATATGAAAGATGTTAAACACCTCAATATTAAAGATGAGTTCCTGGTTGATTGTTAAACATCTGGGTAGAAATTAATTTCAAGTATTTAAGGGAAGATTTTAGAAGTTCTCCATTATGAAAAAACCCCTTAGTTAAAACCACCCAATTTTCTTTAGACAATGGTCGAAATAACACGTACATTATGTTAAAGATCTTATGGTAAGGACAAACATTTATGACTATGGATGAGTTTATTCAGAAATATGAAGTTAAGATCATTTTTTAGAATATCATGACATTCTGGCCGCAGTACAAGTTGCCAAACGACGTAGCTCTAGAAATTACAATAATACAGGTACCAAGACCGTAAGTGAATTGCTAAAAAGCAAAACTTTTTCCCGCGAGGTATATAAAATTCTATTATCTGACATAGCAGCTGTAGCTGTAAGAGCCAAAACAAGTGGGCAGTGGTCTGTGATAAATATTATGGTCCAACAAGATATAATATGGCAGAAGGCGTATATGATACCTTTTACTCGTACTAAAGATATAAAACTTAGAGGTTCTCAATTTAAGTTTCTCCATTGGCGAATTGCAACAAATGACTTCCTGTACGAAATTGGAGCTATCAGGCATAATATTTGCACCTTCTGTAATGTAGCAATAGAAACTCTTGAGCATCTTTTCTGGGAATGTTTCTTGGAAAGAAACAACTGCCTGGTTATTAATTTCTTCCCCTCAATTATTTGAGCAATCTTTTTCAATGTCAACATTTTTGGGATGGATCTCAAGCCCGAACATGCTGATTGACCATTTTCATCTCATGGCAAGATACCATATTCACGTCGGCAAAATTTGGGCACAGCCCCCGAATTGTACAAACTCAGATATGCAATATTAAGAGTCAGGAAAATTGAACTAATAATTGCTTGTCAGTTTGGCAAAGCAAAAACATTTTATGAGAAATGGGGGCATTTGCAATCACATGACTGTTAATACCTATACCTTTCTGAATATATCCCCTAAATAGCCATACATGTATCACAAAATGTGAATGTAAATAGATATTAAAGGACAGTAAATATTGTAGCTATTGAAATCTTTGTAAATAAAGAAAAAAATATAATAAAAAAAAATATATATATATACCTTTCTGAATTACATATACACTTTTATACCTTCAAAATGCCCAACTATTGATAATAGATAAAGATAACATAATGTAACCTAATGTTTACATTATATAGAGGTAATATAAACATACTGCATTCAAGAATTGAAAGCATAAGTAAGGTAAATACCATGTTATAGTTTTTTATATATGTTCAAGTTGCACAGTTCTTTGTAAATGTTAAGAAATGTTATGTTGCTAATATATATTGATTGCTTTGCCCACACTAGGGCGAGCTAAGTCTCTTTGTATCTCTTGAATAATCTGAATATCCTATCTCAACAGTTTCAGGTAAATGTATCAAGGGAAGTTCTTTATGGCAGGAGAGTATGACAGTTCTGGTAAACGTTATTAATATCCTGTTGGACCAAAAGTTGTTCCTTTTGCTGAGAAAAGTTTCGGATAAATGGATTCATCTCTTCATTGATGCTTGTTTACCTAAACCTGCGATATTAAGAGTCGCAAAGGTACAGAACCTTTAATGCTGTATTGTTTCTAGGTAATAGAAACACCAATGTGGTGTACTAGATAGGACAATCTTGTGTTTAACGATTCTTCTGTGCTTATCAAGGGTAGGCTAAATTTTTAATTTCTGAATAAATTGCCAGTGAGAGTGCAGTTGGTAAGATCTCTACTTATCAACCACAAGGTCCCAGGTTTGACCCCCCGGCTCTACCGAGATTTGAATATTTGTGTGACCTTATTTACCAGTTAGCATTGTCTAATGGCAGCGTGGTTAACATAGGTGGTAAGATCTCTAGCCACATGGTCCTGGATTTGATCCCCAGCTCTGCCGATATTTGAATATTTGTGCGACCTTCTTTACCACCTAACTTTGTCTAATGGCAGCGTGGTTAACATAGGTGGTAAGATCTCTAGCCACATGGTCCTGGATTTGATCCCCAGCTCTGC
>JANCMA020035553.1:0-16566 GCA_024336925.2 Zoanthus solanderi
TTTTATATTTGAATTTTGTAACCGTTTTTTTCACTTTCTACTGAAGATGACATTGTGACAATGTCGAAACATGTCTAGCATTAAGAATATATTCGCATATTTGAACTGTAGAATAATCAACGTTATAAATCACAGTATATTTCAGTGAACGAGACAATGTGCACATAATATAGAAAATTCATCCATCCGGCCTTTTGAAGATTTTAAACTCATTGCATCTTCTTCTTCTCTCTCCTTAATTGGTATTTTAAAATGACCTTTTGGGCATTTACCTCATACCCCCTTATTTTACTTTCTATTTTTATTTATTTGTTTTTTTTGGAAAACGATGAGATTGAGTGATATTATTGTTTAATTAAAATTTTGAAGTAAATGGAGTCTATATTTCAATTTTTAAATTCCTTCAATAAACTGTTTCAACACATTTCAAATACAGCTAAGTCTTTGTTCCAATGTTTAACAATAGCAACTTTACTTTATGTTTTAATTAAATATATTTTCTATAAAGAAAGTTATCCAGCCTTCTTTCTTTATGGTGCAATTATTTTAAACAAAACGAAGCTCTTTTAGTTGTGTTTCCTTACGGTTCTTAAATTAGCACAGGCAGTTGAAGTTCCTGCATCGTGTCAGTTTAAAGACCCTTATTAAGCCTAAATTATTTATATATGAAAAAAATTCAATTATTTACCTTTTGATGGGTCATAATCATTTTCTAAGTTCCTTCTGACTCGTACTTTTGACATATCTAAAAAGCAGTTAAAATGGACCTTTTTCAGAGTTATAAATACTACGAGTACTTAACATCAAAACCTTTCTCAGTATTTGTTTAGCCTCATGGGGAAACATTTAATCATTTTTCTATTTACAAAGTTACAAAGTTAAGGCAAAGAAACAAAACCCTAATGACCCGCATTAAAAAAAAAAAACAAAAAAAACAGAACAAAAAAAAACAACTAAAGAGTGAACCAGAAATGTGATTTTTTTGAGCATTCGTCGTTTGCGTTCCCGTCCTTTTTGCCTTTTTTTTTTGCCTCGAGCAGTAACGAGCAGTTTAATTCTTGACAATGACAATGGCGATGCATTTCATTACACACGATACATGCGCCCAGCGGTTGCCATTATACCATATGTAGGTTTGCGGTTTCACTGGCATGCAATTATGAATCAGCTGTGAAAGTGCTCAGCGGTTTCCGTTCAAATCCATTCGCCTCATTACATTGATCGCAGCCTATTGCTCTATTGATTAATTGTAAAGTAAACATATTTTGGCCTTTTTCCAATTCTAAACCTGTCTAGTTTACTACAAATTAATCCAGTCTTTCTTCATACTATCTTATTTGTGTTTAATTTGACACGTGTATGAGATGTAGCATTGAAATAGGCTTTCTGACTACTAACACTGAACACAAGACAAATAGATTGCAAGTTCCACACTTCAACTTAACAAACAGTGTTCTTGCAGTACTTCCCATTCTAATAGAAACTAAATAAAAACTATACACAAACTACGGAAAACGATTGTAGATAGCTTGAAATGTTTGGCAGGAAAGATTTTAACTCTATATCTAATATTTTATTTCATGATATTCATTGTTATTTTGCCTCAGTAAGATACGATTAGATTATTTTCTAAGTTAAACAAAACCAAACAATAAAAGAACAGGTGCCTGCTTGGTATATAGAGTTCTGTTTTATTGGATCAGAAAGTATGCTTTGCACAATTTCCCAAATTTCTTATTTATGTCTAATATTACTTTAACTTTATAAAAGGTATAAGAAATTTTCTCTTCAACAGGCAAAAGTTTTTCTGTTTTGCTTTATTTCAAACGTTTCGCCTGCTAAGGCTTATAGTCATTGAAAATGACTTTTTGTACCATTCCCAATATACTGTAACTAAATATTTTACTATATATTAGCCAGTATACAAAAAATACCATAATACTCTTTGTTTTTCCACCCAGAATTTTGCATAAACATTGTTTCCAGTTTCTTTCGGGATCATTGTAAGTCCCAAGAGAAAATATAAACAATGCTTATGCAAAATGTTGGGTAGACAAACAAAGAGTATTATGGTATTTTTTGTACTGGCCAATAGTAATTTTCATCAAGGGTTTTTTAAAAATAAATTACTACTGCTACGCAGTGTCTTCTTTTCAAACCAATGATACTCAGAAAAAATTCTGAGCCCACGACGGGATTTGAACCCACGACCTTCCAAACACCGGGCGGACGCTCTATCCACTGAGCTACAAGGACTCTTAGGAGAGCGAGGTCATTTGTTGCGTTCTTGTGTCATTATTGGTATTGAAAAGAAGACGCTGTGTAGCAGTAGTAATTTATTTGTTTATTTCCATCAAACTATTGCCCAAACTTATCATTATTTACAGATTGTGCCAACCCGTTAAAAACGGAGGCTAGGGCAGAGATATTTAAATCATGACATGTGAGTGCTTGTTTGAGACATAGGATTCTGTTTAAAAGTCTATAAGAATGCAACAAATGACCTCGCTCTCCTAAGAGTCCTTGTAGCTCAATGGATAGAGCGTCCGCCCGGTGTTCGGAAGGTCATGGGTTCGAATCCCGTCATGGGCTCAGAATTTTTTTCTGAGTATTATTGGTTTGAAAAGGAAACACTACGTAGCAGTAGTAATTTATTTGTTTATTTCCATCAAACCATTGCCCAAACTTATCATTATTTACAAAAATAAATTATATATTTATGATAATGTAACCTTCTGAACATAATTACCATTAAAATAAAAGGTGGCCTTAAGCCACGGCATAAAATGCGATGTGAGATTTAATAGTGTTTAAACATTGTTTACTATTTAGCCCCGCCACGACTGACAAAGAATATAATCCGAAAGCGTTACGTACGAACCGGAACAGTGAGTGTGTGTAAAATGTATCCGTATGAGGGCTCAAAATACTTGCAATAAACGGTATAATTATCAGAAACAGAAATAACTTCTTCCAACATATATGCGTGGACCTCTCTTTTTGATACAAGGCAAATTGATTTGCTAACCAGTTCACAAAACCAGTTCAACCAGTTTATTAGAACCTACGCTTCTCTCGGCCGGCCAAGTGCGAAAAATGGGCCCTGGCCACGAAAGTTTAATGATCGGTCGATCGATCGGTCATTTGGATAAGTGGCAGAGTCCTTTTGATGACATTTTATACCTGAAAACCACAATGTGCAGGGTACATGGTCCTTAAAGGCTAGCTGGCTAGATTAGTCAATTTTACTATTTCCAGCTTAGCCTGTATCTAACATTGAAATTCTGTAAACCTAACTGATGTAAAATTATTTTTTCCTGAGATACAAAATAAACGTTCGTTTGTCGTTTGTAATAAAATCCTACTCTAATTTTGAGGACGTTGTCATGATGCTTTTTTAATTTCCTGTAATAAGGTAATGACACCAATTTTTTTTCGGATGAGTGCGTTGGAAAGAAAAATATTTATAATTTGCGTATTTTCGTTGTATGAGTCTTTCCCAGCCTTAAAAAAAAAAAACTGGTAATGACTTCAGATATGTAAAAAGTGGCAAGCAAAAGAAAATAGGATATTTTCTAAGGATTTGTTTGACTGGTGAATAAGGCTTGCTCTCTAGTACTAATTTCACATACATTTCCTTAGACTTTCTGAGACTTCAAACTTTGCTTTCTAATTAATGTTAACCTGCTTTTTCCATTTCTGAGCATCATTTTGTCATATTTAATAAATTTAAGGTGGGCGTGGTCTTGTGACCGCTAACTGCAAAGCCAAAGGAGAAATTGGAGCATTTTCAAAAAATGAGTAATTTTCGTTAACCTCATAAAGACAAAAGGCAATGAATTTGTGGAATAAACTAGACTTAACTTGGCCTTATAGATACAAAAATTAAAATAACATTACTTATAAAACTGATCTACACGAAAAACTGCCACTTTATATTAATCGTCAAGGAAAACCTCTCATAATATTATGATCAATTTAATTTTCTTGCGGTGATAAACCCAAAATCATTTAGGCACTTCCTTCTACTTCCGTGATTTATTACTTTGTAATTTATTAGAGTTTTTAATCATTATGAGAAATTTCAGTTTCAGTTTATTTATTTGCCAGAAAAGAAACATATATACGTACAGATCAAAGTATTACAAAGTTGTTGAAGAGACGTAAATTATAAGTAAAAAAAAAATTAAAAGTATTTTTCTGGCGAGTAAGCTCTGACCAAAACAGTGGAGTTGAATTCGGGTGCCTTTAGCTTTCTACCATTTTACTCTAATAGAAACCTTGGGGCTTATTTATAGAGCTCCATATCCCACCCTAACCTAAGATTAAATATAAAGAATAAAAAAAGCAGCGAAATCATACTGAAATTATTAATTAGGATAAAAAGCAAGCAAAACAAAACGGACAAAAAGCAGCAGCTAGAGAATAAGTAATATTTAGAGATGGTGAATCAGCTAAAAGAAATGTTTTTAATCTGGATTTAAACGGAGAGATAGTAGCAGCTCTTTGTATGTTGTTATTTAGTGAGTTGAAACATTTAGAACCCTGAAATTTTATATCAAAACGTCTTATATTTGTTCGTGCAGGAGATAGTAGAAAGTATTTGAATTTCTGGTATCATAGGAATGAACTTGATTTGTCATTAGAAACATTTCTTTGAAACATTAGAGAGTAGGCCTTTTTCTATGAGAATACATAAAGTACTTACCAACCTGAAAAAGGTAAATTTCAGATAATTTCAGTATTTGCAAACTTTGAATATAGCATCAGTGTGAGCATCAAATGGCTTCTTAGAAATAATTCGAATAATTTTTTCCTGAAGTAGAACTATACGATTCGAATTTGTGGAATAGGTCGATGCCCAAACTGAAGCACAGTATACAAGGTAAGGATAAATTAAACTATAATAAAGGGTACGTAAAGAACTAAGCTTCAACCAGTCATATCCTTTGCTCTATTCTACCAAAGATTCTGGTTGGCTTAATTCAGCGTTTATTATCACAATACAGCATCATTCTATTTGCAAAATAAAGTTTGGTTTAAAAGTAACACAAACGAATAAGGAAGTTACAGCGCTCTTTGCTACAAAAAATAAAGCACTTAAGAAATACATTTCTTTCGTACGTGCTTGGCAACAGAACAGTTCGGTAAAAGCTTCGCGTTTTGTTACTTTAAAACTGGAACATCAACATTCAATGAATAGTAACTTTAGTCTTGAGAATGGTGTTAAGATGACGCTAAAACGTCGGCTTACAACTATTTTAGCGTATAATTATATGCGTATTTTTATTTTAGGGAACTTTTATCTGAAAAACCCGACATAATATACCTCTTTAAGTTCAATAGTTACAGAGAAGCTCTTTTCATCCAATGACACAAGGGAGGCCGTTGACCCGCGATAAGCGCCGTTTACAACTAAAACTGGTCTACCTGTGAGATTAATAAAAACAACACAATAACATCGTATGTTTTCATTTACTCAATTAACGCTCTGATTAGTTTAAGGGGAATTATTGCCCCATTTTAGGCATTTGGTAGCGAAAAGTGAAGAAGGGTATGGATTGGCGAGGAAAAAGTTTGAGAACAGATGCTCCTAACAGACGGAAGGTGTAGCTTTGGTCAGCGGACTGTTTGGCATCCGTCCATTAAACGTTAACTCCTAAACATCCCTAAAATTCACTACTGTTCAAATTTGTCAGCTTTTTCCCGCTTAAACCTTATCGAAAATCTGGAAATTATAATATTTATGAGATCTTCTCATTTACCAATCTATGTCCCCATAAAGGGGAATTGGAAATTTCCAAAATACTCCCAGCGATATGATTTAAAATGCCTCAAAGTTTAAAAAAATGAATTGTTTGAGTACATGGAGTGTTTGACTTCATGTCCCCTTAAAGTTAACAATTGCAGATGAGTGAAGTGCATTCAATGTTTAATACCCAACACCTGCATATTATAATTTTTAATAAAAAATTGCAGTTATGCATAACATCCAGAAAAATTTAACTTGTTGCTGAACGAATGCTGTTTAAATTTACGCCCAGTAAGAAGGTGGCGTTGAAATGTGAAATTAACTCGCGATCCTCGTTCGGCTCACTCGGTCAGCTTTTTTGCTTATTTACTAAACAAAATTTTCCCAAAACTAGGAATTCTTTTTTAATTTTTCACCTCAAGTACTTACTTCACAATAATTAAAAACAAAAATTCCACAGTATTTGCAACACTTTCGTTGACTAACTGGTTATCTTTTTACGCAATAAGGATGTTTTCTTTGTTACTTTTATTAACCCTTTCAGTCCCAACTATTAACACCCAACTTCTCCTTACATAACACGTACAAAATAAAAAATTTGGTCATGAGAAGTTGAAAATTAATCAAACAAAGCAAACTGAGGATTAAAACTAAATTCTCCCAAACTAGTTTGATAAGTATGGGCACGAGTCGAGAGAATTTAACCGAATGAATTTAACCGAATACAACTAGGACAGAAAGGGTCAAGGTTTCTTTTAATATTTTGTGTCATTCATGGAGAAAAGTCATAGAAAGTCATGGTGTACTCACCAACAGCAGGTATAACTGTTTCTAAGTGAGCCTGGTCAACCTTCAGCACATCGTCTGTATCTAACATCTGGATCACTCCCACGTAACGGTTCTGAACCTCCTGCAACAGCCAAACGGTTTATCGCTATCAATTACTTTGGATAGTTTAAACAAAACAAGAGCTACATGTTACGCTTACTCGTGCCGGCTATTGCAAAGTTACAAAAGGAATAACAATAATAAATAAATTTGCTGCTACAGAACACTTTTGCACCTTTATTACAATTACAGTACCTATATTCGCCCGCGGAATTCGTCCTTGGACGCGGAAGGACGCCTCTGCAAGCGGGTAGTCCCCGCGGAATTTCCAGGAATGCCCGCGGGCAAATGCACCAATGTTTCTAGACGGTGCTGTAAATAAAATTTCTTTCACTCCCAACAAAGTATATTTGTCACTAAGTTTCAATTTCATTGCAAACAAAATAAAAAATAATAAAAGTATTAAAATACATACCATCAATTTTCATGAAAAATTGACATTTAAAAAAAGGCGATGAAGACAACAATGAAATGAGAGCAATAAATAAAAACATGTAATAAAAAGAGAACGTGAACAGGTCCGGGTAACAAACTCACCGAGCAAATTTACAAACAATTAACACACAACAATTCTTCCAGAATCCAGAACCTGAATTGATCGACTGAATTCTAAAATTACTCAACCAACCCAAAGACACACACAAATGGCATCAGACCTGTAAGCACTCCTAGCATATGCAACTTGAAGGGAACCATATTCAAAAATAGGACGAGCGTGTTCTCATCAATTGTTTGATCAATCTTGTTTCAAGCTTTCGGTCACGTTACTGTGACCTGCAAAACAGTCTTATACTATATTCCAAAAACAAGAACAAACTATGGAATTTCACTATAAAATACAAAAGTCCACAAACATGGAACTTAATTGTAGTATCAAAGCCCAAAACAGAAACAGCCCAAAACGGAGCAATAATTTTCCTGTATTTTCCAGATATTTCCTCGAAACCACACCCAAGGGACCAAGCAGCGTTTAACTTGTTCCCAAGAAACAAAACAACTGTACGAGAACAAACCTTAACGATTGCTTTCTTCTTGTAATACCGATCTCCCAGCTTCTTGTGTAGAACTTTGACAATAATACCCTGGAAAGGCATAAAAAGAAAATGAAGTTGTCTTTTAGTTTACATTTTTATTGACTCACGGATACTCCGTTGTTCGAAAATATAAAAGAACTGAGAAAAGCAGGGGCCAAACTAGTATAACACTTTCAATCTTTGACAGGAATCTTGAACGAGTTGTCTGACTGCTTCGAAATATAGTTCAAACTTGTGCGCCTGGTATCTGTGAGTAGTCTCCTTGATTATAATTTATTCTCTTTCTTTTGAATCTTTGGTTGATACTTTTTTGTAAACATACGGCCAATTGTGTCTAATTTCATGGAAACGCTTTATTCATTTTGAGCTAAGATGTTACCATCTTCCAAGAATGAGAACAAAATATAGTGACTGTGAAGCCCAGTTTGATCTTTGTGGCAACGATAAGCTTTACCCAGAGTTTCTGAACAAAAAATTTCAGAATCCGACTGGCATTTGTAAATCTCAATTCATGAGAAAAGCCGAGGATTCGAACTCAAAGAGTTGCAAGACTGGGTTTGGATAAGGTTAATTTGCATGCATAGTTACAAGTATGCGCCAGTACGAACAGTCTGAAAGGTTCCTTTCCACAAACAACTTCGTAATGATCAAAGCTGATGTAAACACAGAACTATCTGAAAGGGGTTTGGTTCGGTTTGAGCCGTTAAATTGGATGAGCTACAATATAATGACAGTTGATTAAAATCTGTTGAGTTTTAGACTGTTTGAGAAGTTCACAACTATTCGTTCAAGATCGATTTACTTCAAGACAGCGGTGGTTGGTTTTTGAATGGAAAATTAGGAGTCTAGTGTATTAGTCTTGCTAAATTGGTCCTACCTTGGCCAACCAGTAGTCTTTTCTGTTCGATTTCTCTTTTCTTTTTTCTTCCATCTGCAAAGACAATGGATGTGGGAAAACTTTTAAAATTACATACAGCTCTGAGATCCAATATCAATACCAAAGAATCACCCACTCCCCCCTCCCCCTAAACATACCCTCCCTCCCTACACACACCTAACTCCTTTCCCTTTCTATCTTATCTGTAAGACTGTTGTTCTTTTGTTCTCGAAAGTATGGTAGCAATTTATACGAACAATTCCTCTTTAAATACCTCTAGGTCTTCTATTTGATGCATTCTCAGACTGAATTAAGAGAGAAATTTCATCATCTTCATCTTCCCAATGTTTAGTCGTGGATACAGAAAGCGTGGAAACGATTATTATTGAGGGACAAAATATGCAAATGATCATTCACTGAGATGTAAACGAATCGATATTTTAATAGCACACTCAATAATATCGATTTTCCGAAATTTAACCGGGATGCCTCTTACAAATTTACGAAGTAATGCAGCACCTTTTAATTAAAAAAATGATACTTTTTTTGGATATTTTTTTCGTATTTGTCACAGTCAGCGTGTAACTTTAAAAGATGGCATCAAATGGAAAATTTGTTTACTCAACAAGGCTTTTGTTCGTCACTCTTCAAAGGTTCATGGGAGTAGTGAATTTTATGAGCTGGAGCGAAGTGATAGGAAACAAGTGTTCGTGAATGCAAGCACTTAGACTCACTCACTATATTTTATGGTAGCTTTAGTGCCCATGTTAGCTACTAGCACGTTTGTGCTCTCTGTAATTGAAGTTCGTCATAATAGCCACATCCCACAAGCACTGCGCTTTGGTTATTACTTATCAGCTCTTTGGAAAGCCGAGCGTGTTGGCTACCTCTGCCATGCTGATGAGGCCTAGAAATCTCAAAACAGCTGCTAATAAGATCTAGCGAAGGCAGCTAGCCCGTTCAGGGTTAAGCCCTGGCGTTCTACTACACGAAACAGCTGTCCATGGCTGCTAGCAATCAGGCTCACTATTTTTATGGTAGTTTTAAGTGGTAAAGCCCGCTACCAACGTCGCCTTACAATAAATATTACCTCCATGATCTCATCCAGAGCCGACTTTCTCTTGTGACTAGAAAAACAATTTACACAATAATTAATCAAACAAGGATATATTTTATATAAAATTAACAAACTTCAATAAAGCATTCGGATAGTTAAGGAAGGGATGTATTTTTTTATTATACTACTTATTATACATTGATTATCATAAAAAAAGTCAACCTTGAGTTGATTAAATTATGTTTTTAAAATTTAAGAATACTGTGTGATCTCTTAAAACACTTTTTACACACTTGCTTCACCATTCATGAAATAATTAATTACGTAGTACAGCACAACCCAACTCATTTCACTGACCTTTCCTTCTCTTTTTCCTTCTCTTTGCTCCTTTCTTTTTCTCTTTGCTTATCTTTTTCTACATGAAATAAGCTTTCATTGGTTCTGAAAATTGAAAGTTTTGAAGACAAAATATTATTTGTTTTTGTAAACATCATATTTCATCCTATATGGGCCACATCCCACTTGTATAAAGATCAGAATCATGTCGCCAAAAAAGTTTAGAAAAGCATATCACAAATAAGATAACATAAATGATATCATGTGTTTTTAACATTAATTTGTTTCATCAACAAGTTTGCCCAAAAACTGCAAATCAAAGCACTGATTTCGAGTATTTACTTGATATTTAATTCTGTCTCATGAATGTCACAAAAACGCTTCACAATGGTAAAAACAGTGACAATATTTACAACAACAACAATAATGATGACAACTATTATAATTGTTGTTCTTATCATTACTGTCGTTGTATGATGATGACAACAATGATATTTCTTACAACGACAGTGATGACATCAGTGACACCAACAAAAGCAACTTACCCAGCAGTCATTGCGGGTAATACAGTCCTACTTGGACCTGGCTTGTCATCAGCTTTCTTTGTCATAGCCAAACTAAAAGCCACTGAAATCATAAAATAAAATGTGCAGAAACTTGTTACCACACCCAATAAGTCGCTAAAGATGCATTTATTTAAGTTCTGAACATTTGATTTGAACATAGATTAATTCTGAATCAGTCTAATCCTAAAAAGTGAGGTTGGACTGTATTTGAATTTCTTTCATTCTCACAACTTGGAGACAGCCAACCATATTGCTTCATAGCGCTATGAATACACACTTGTTGACCAATCAAAACTCACGTACTATCCAAATTATTTTATAATACTAAATTACTCCTACAAGTGTTGAGCATCACATGTGAAGAACTTTGGTTCAATAATCAAACTGGTCCCAATAACATTCCTTTGGAGTGGAAATGTATGAAATTAATAAACTGCCTAATATAAGGCTGTATAGAGTGAAAAATTTCGTTGAAAAATTTTACATAACTTTATAAACATGTTTGATTATTCAGAGCAATGATCCTAATAATGAGAGACTTGTGAAAAAAATTAATGTTTAACAAAATCTAAAAAACTTCTAATAAAAAGGAAGATCTAGAAACAGCAGCATTGGTGTCTTGGAAACAACGTTTTTGAAAGATAATAAAAAATAATTATTGGACTAGGTTGAGCAAAATATCGTGATTTGCCAGTGACGAGCAGATTCATTATTAATTTGCAAGACAATCACAAATCACAGTATTTTGCTCAACCTAGTCCAATAACTGTTTTATCATTCGATCACTAAATTTTTGCGTGGGAAGCATTTTAAGAGGTAAATGCACACTGCCTCGTAAAATAAATCAAGTTGGCTTTTTTCAGTTCTCAAATTCATTGAGAAAATAATGTGGCACTGCCACTTTTAATCCCAAAAGCAGATTATCAATTCAAGTCATAATTGCAGCTGACCTCTGCCAGACGGTTATGCACATGAGCAGAGTAATGTTTCTAGGCAATTATTTCTAGGTCGCGTAGTGGTCTTTGCACCAATGAGAAAGAAAGAAAATTACCATTGAATGATAATATTATTCAATTTATGATCAACAAACAGTTTGCATTCTGATACCTTTCTCTTCTTCATTGTCCCTCTGAAGCTCTGTGTAAACTGATTCTGGCTATGAAGCAAATTAATTCAAAGAAATAAAATGGAAAGTTAGAACTCAGTTTAATGGAATTATAGATTCACCAAAATACAAAAATTGTTGATTTGAGTCATCTATATTAAAAGAATTCACCTCTCCTCCTTTTCTTGCAAGTTCTCTTTCAATTTGGCGTTCAAGAAATTTTGCTGTTTGGACAAAGGAAAGCATTAAGATGAGGTACTGTAGGAGATAACTCAATTCAATCAATTCCAATTTTTATCCGGGTTTATCCCCATAAATAGAGGTGGCCAGATTTACCCCACTCTGGCAGCAATCTCTCCAACTCCCACTCTCCATCTCGCTTGATTCAATACATCCTCCTTCTTCAAACCAACATTCCTACTCTCCTTCTCCACCTGCATTTTCCATGTCTTCCTCAGTCGTCCTCGCTTCCTCTTTCCCTTCACTTCAAACTCCAATGCCTAATTCTCAAAACATGCCCATCATCCCTCCTTAACACTTGCCCATACCATCTCACTCCATTACCTTTTGCCATCTGAACCACTGTTTCCTTCAATCCCAACATCTCCATTATGTCCTCTGTTCTCTTTTTCTCCATCAGTTTTGCACCACACATTGCTCTCACCACTGCTCTCTTGGTCCTTCTTAAAATTGTCATCGTTTAAACAGCCATGGCGAGTAGAAAAAAAAAGTTAACAAAACTGTGAGAAAGATCGCCACTTAGACAACCTCTTTCCAGGCCATTTGATTTCTTCAGACATAATAGAAACTTACAACCACAAAAGCGTTCCATCAGTATTTTTTGTTATTTGCAGCTCTCTTAAGACTTAAAACTATCAATATTCACCAAACTTTTCACTTGCGCAGTGAAAATGATAAAATGTACATGTAAATTATTCTAAACATGAATTTTACACAGCCTTAAGTAACGGTATCTTTTATACTCTAAGATCTCTCAAAAAATGATTGGTGTATGAAACTGTAAGCATAATAGGGTAACCTAGAATGGATATCTACTCTTAACTGAAATTTTTGTCCTTCTGCTTTCTGCTGCCTAGTGCGAACACCAATATATGCAAAGAACTGTACTTAGAACTCTAATAGCACTTCTGTGATCTCAAAGACTACCTGAGAATTTAATAAGATTTAAGAAAAAGGTCCTTCAGTTTTCACAATAAGTTTAAGCCTACTCTAGACATGCAAAGCAAACCATGCTGATCGTTCTGTTGACCTGTCATGAATAATAACTGTGATTGATTACAAGTGTAATTAAGACTCCTTTCTTTGGTAAAAGTTGTGTGGAACAGAGTAGTGCCAGACTTTATTTATTGACCTGCTGCTGCTGCTGCTTCTCAAGTGCCATATCAGGGCCTGAAGTCGGCTACCATGTTCCTGAAGCGAATCCAATCACCAGCACATCACAACACCCCAACAACACCCCAACAACACTGCATCCCACTGCCGACACCAGGGTATCCACATATTTCAGCCTCTGCCTTCCTCTCTGCCTGCTCGCCTCGATCTTCCCCTCCGGCACCAGTTTCTCTAACCCATCCTTCCTCAACATCATTTGGATACCCTCTCTGTACTAATCTTCATTTTGTGTTGATTTCCTAATCTTTTGCATGTTTCCTTCCAGCTTTCGTTTTCCCAATTATGTATAAGCAGTTAGCTATCTTCAAAACGATTCATTTTGTCCCAATATGGTCAGTGGTTTCCTTTTCATCTAACATGGCAAGTCTTGTTCAGTTTGCTGATCTTGCCATCAAGGAACTTCTGGAGGCACAGTAGTTCAAATGTTCAATAGTTTGTCCATGTACATACAGTAAATCCAATCGCCTTGTTCTACAAAAAAAATATTAGCAGGGATTCTTCTATCAGAAATGAAAACATGTCACAATTTTTTACTTTTACTGTCTTCAGGTGAAACACCCTTACATGGAAGCTGGAAGTCGTCGCATTTGCTTCTAACATTTTTCTTTCTAATATCACACGATGTGATGGATGCGGTCCTCAGCACTGTTCATCAGAAACAGCAATGTTTTAAATTCCAAATAAGACAGCTTGTAACCTTAAACAAAATGAAAATAATTTGTTCCATGACCACTAGAAAACCAATTGTTGACGATGGTGTGAAGATCTCGCCTGTGATTGATTACAACAAAAAAATTCCAGACTTATTTCAGGTGTTCACACTTTTATAAGCACAGCTGTAATACTTAAACCTACTGTACACTTGCCATAGTTTCAGACTTCAATATAGTTGTATTTTTCCCTTCGACCCTTTCTAAAAATTCTCCCACCTGACAGTAACTAGGAGTTTCAAACCCAATACTGATTTAGCTAAGCTGACTATGGTCAAGTCACAGTAAATATTAATTCTATAATTATTACTTACATTGTCTCCTGATGATCTCAGTTTATAGTAAGGAACAATGTAGAACCAAGACCCCTACAGCAGAAGATTAATTTTTAATAATTAACATATTAAGCTGTTAAACATTGCAGGCTGAAGTGAAGAATGCACATAGATTTTAATCATTATTTATCATCTAGTTATTGATAATTAATATCGAAATAAACAGTTACTGTTTAATATCAAAAGTTCAACTTCTGTCAGTGTATATGTCTTACCAAACATTTTGAAATTAAAAAAAGCACAAAAGAAGATTTATATTTAGCATGCAGTTTATATTAGTCCTGCAACTTAGAAGCCAACATATTTAGACCTTTTTAAGAATTTTTAATGCCGAAAGTCAAAAAATTTACGACCAATTTTTTGATATCAAAAAAATCAGAAAAATGAACCCTTGGTTAAAAAGATCACACCTTCACAATGAAGATCTATAAACTTTGTAACCAAATTTAATGACAAAAAAGTTGTCATGACTGTATCCACAACAGCAAACTCAGAGTGGTGCGGTATGTCAATGCAATGGTGGTCAAAAACACGAAAGACACAATTGCTCTAGATAAGCATAGAATACTGTCATCAATGTTCCTTTTTAAGACTTTTAACAACTTTTAATGACTGAGGGGAGCCTTGTTAAACAAAGACTTGAATTTTCGTGTCACCTTCTTTTCCACTAAAGCTAACTCAGCTTATATATAATTTCCATCCTTCTAAAGTTGGTAAATGAGTATCCCATCCAGTCAGACTCTCTTCTACTAACACTACAAAAACCAAAGATAAGCACCAGCTCCAATAAGCCACAAAACTCAAAAAGGGTTATTTTAGATTTTTTAGCTAATGTTATCAGTAATAACATAAAATTATTGCAATCAGTGCTCCAAGCTGTGACTGTTTTGGTTGCCATGGTGAGTAGAAAAATAATTGGCGACCAAAACTGTCAGAATAGTCATAATTAGACTTTTTTTAGCTGACATCCAAGACAACCCTAACCCGGTATACAAAACGTGGACACAATTTTAAGTGTTCCAATTTGAAATGTACTCTGAATAATTTTGTCTCAGAAGCGGGTAAGCCACATTAAATTATTATGTTATTAATTACCTCAGCAAGTTTGAATAATTTTGTTAAAGAACTCAGAAGGAAATTTGTTGTATATTATTTTTCAATGTCGAAGCTCAACATTTTGTGGTGGAAACACACTCAAACAGTCACAATTCTTGTTAGTCTATCACAGACACAAACAGATTTTCCAGCATCAAACGAGAGAATACCTCATTTCCATTGGTGTCCAAAGTAACTCTCATTGCATTCTTTTCTCTCAAGGCAGGCAGCCTCTTGTTGACAGTCAAGTATTTGTTGCTTTTCACATGCAAAAGCTGTCAATGTGACCATAGCATACACAAATGAATGTAAGTAATGTTCATCAAAATACAGAACATGAACTGTAAACAATATCACTTGTTCAACAGTAAAATTAATATAAATTAATATAGGGCTTCCAACAGGGTATGTGGGTGCAGGACGCCACAATGCCGTTAAACCCACACAATAACACACAATTCTTAAAGTCCACAAAATTACACACAATAAAGAAATATTTACTCAAAAATGTATTCAAGATTTCTATTTCCAATATTTTTAGACAATTTTGAGGCTATGTACCTTGTATATAAATATTCAATATTAAGTCCACACAACTCAATTCAAACAAGGCATTCTTACTGCAGTTTTCCCAGTTCTGGGCTGAATAGTAAACTTACCACAGGTTTCAGTCTCTGTTCCCGTCACACCACAAACAAAATAAAATTAAGACCTTATTAAAAATTAGAAAATGGGAGATCTTTGAAAAAATATTAGAATGTTGTTTGTAAGGGGTGCCTGAAAATATAAGCTCTTGGCCAAATGTGAGACCAGAGCTAGATTGTGCTTTATGGCGAAAGTTTTAGTTTACTTTATCTATTTATTTAAACTTACCTGCATTACACTTCCATACTGAACTACACTTCCCAACATTTTCTTGTACTCTGTATCATTCTGTTTCTTTTCCAATTCTGCCGCATGCTGCATGAAAATACATATTAGACTCATTAATGTATTGAAATAAAATGTTAACTAAAAACTAAAGCCATGCACCTTGCTAGTTTAGAACTCAAAACTTATTAAAGAGCTACTACTGTATGATCAAATTTTTACCCTTTCGATTTTTTAGGTGTATCACATAGAATTTAATGAATGAATAAAAACACCGTTTACCATTTGCAAATATCTGCATTAGTTCTGGAGATATTTAAGTTTAAAAAATAGGTAAAATATGGAAATGAGACACTTGATGATGTCATACACTCAACCCAATTTTATATCAAGTATATAAACAGAGCTATCTCAGTCAATTTTCATTACAGACCATTGAAACTTGTTAGGCTAATAGTTCTACAGGAAGCACACCTACGGCTATAAAAATTATGTTCCCATGGCAACTTACTCTTTTCCAGTCCCCAC
>JANCMA020035652.1:0-16562 GCA_024336925.2 Zoanthus solanderi
CTTCACTGTCGGGATGGGAAAGAGAGCTTTGTATTCACCAAGATCTGCCGCCATATTCCAGTTCCCTTCCCATCTATCATCATCTACAATTTTCCCCTTTTTCTTATAGAGGCTAACCAGATTACTGGGTGAGGGTAGCACGTCATACGTTGCACTAACTAAAAAACTCAACCTAGATGTCTTCCGCTCCCATATTTCCTTCCAGCTGATTTTTCTCTCTATAACATTTTCTTCCCACTTAGTCATCTGACCCTGAACTGTAGACTGTATCAAGTTTACTCGCCTCCTCTCATCTTCCTTCTTTTTGACAACGTTAGCAAATGGTGGATTAGATCGAATCGACTAGTCTCTTGATTCTCTCAACATCATCATTGTTCTGACTTTTCCCTGCTTGTAAACTCCACAATCGATGTCAAGGGTAATTCCAGCGATTCACCCCTGCCGTACAGTGCTGATGTGTTCGTAACTCTTAGCAACCCAAGCCATCTTCGTTTATGAATGCTGCACTTTTGTTCTATGATCTCAACTCTAGACAAAGCAATGTCATAAATTTGCAGTGGCCAGGCAAAACGTGGGTAAAGCCCGAACTGCATTATCCAGATTTTAAACTTTCCTGGTAACTTTGTCTCGTCAATTACTCTCAATCCGTCTTCTGCCTGCTTTTGCACTTCGGATACTCCGTTGAACTATACGACACTTCTCCTTCAATTTTTCATACAAAATTTTCAATCCTTCCTTCTCCTCCACTCTTGCAGCTTTCCACTTCCTCTTTAGGTCTTTTCTTTCTTTCCTTAGTTTAACAAGCTTGTTGGTACGCCTGAACGGTCTGCTTCTTTTCTGTTGAGGCTTCTTACTCTCCTTTATTCCGAAGAGCTCAACACCCGTTTCATATATCGAGTTAGCCAGCTTCTTCAACTTATCCTTTGTAGATCCTTTCATCTTATATGTTAGCTCGCAGACCTTCTTCTCAAGTTGTCTATAGCTTTCCTTTTCTTTCGATGCTGGCCACAACACTTTAGGTCTCTTCAACTCCCCCTCTTCATTCAGGTTGACTTTCTCCGTAGAAGGTTCGGCTGTCACCATAGTCACACCACTGTGGTTTGACTCCTGGGAGGACTGGTAACGTGTTTTACGACCTATTGGTCTACACTGCGTCATCTTCTTCTTTCAAACTCTCCCTTCGTGAATTCTCAATCCTCTAAACGTACCAAATTTCTTGTGGCATACTTCACACTTATTACTGTTCTGCTCAATTTCAACGACTTTATTCCTAATTGCCCCTAGCTTGTTGGCCTCAAAAATCAAAGTGCTTAAGTAACTATATTGTTAGTTTTACCAAGTTAAATGTTATGTAAAGGTCCATGTAAGAACTAAACAACCTCCAATTGTTCTGCGGCATTTCACTTTTCCCACACCAGAATGTTTAAATTTTCATACTGAGAATACATCAACCTGTGTATAACATAGTTTTAAAGTAAAAAGCAGTGAAACTCTATTTTAAAGCAATATTTTATTGTGCTATAATATTTTAGCCACTCATAGAACTCCAAAACAAAAACAAAGAAAACCTTTTCACTTTCAATCTTCTCCACACGTTATTTTTGTTAAGTTTAAAAAGAGAAAATTTTCAACTAGAAAGGCTTGAATGAGTGAGCTGGAAAGAAATACATTGGCTTATTTATGACGATACAGTCTATTTTTAAAGTTTAGCCTATCAGATCAATGGTTTAACAATATCGCAAAGTACCATTCTGCATTCCATTGCCGTTGAACTGCCTATTTCTTACTCGGATCGTTACTTAATATAACTGTAACAAGTGGTTCCTCCTTATACTTTCATGATTATTATCTACGGAACTCTTCTAAGAAAAATGACGAGTTTATAGCGCTCTTAAAATTGAAAAAATAAATACAAAACATTTGTCACAGTTATACTATGATTCTTTGGTTACCATTTCTGGCTTCTCGTTAAAGCCAAAGGAAATATAGCCATGCTTTCCACTCATCGCAATTGTAAGGTTTTCCCCTGCAGCATGATAAGTTACAAGAAAATCGCAGTCTTCGCTGTTGGTGCAGCTCTCTGGCACAGAAAGGCAACTTTTGTTCACACCGCACCCTGCTTTAGTTATCTGCAAGTACAGAGCAAAAACAAAACAAAAACTGAATGTAAACCTTGGGACATTTTCAATCCAGACAATCATTTCCTGTGCAGATCCCTGACCCTGCAGCTGGAACCTAGCGAATTGGTTGTCTGTATTATGCCTTATATTTTCAAGATGTTAGAAGATTTTCGGATTCGCTTAAAATAACGAGAGCTTACTTGACTGTGCGATATTTTCAGTAGGGCTCATGGTTTCATTCTGGCTAAACTGAATTAATTGTTTCTCGTGTTAACGGCTTTCTTGCCATTTATGAGCAAATTTATAGTGATCCGAATGGCATCGGTTCCACACTTCAGATTATATTTGACTGGCCTCCGAGTTTCCTTAAAGGAGATACCGTGTGCCCTTTAGTTGGTTTCAAGAATACTTTTAATTAATTCCAATGAATCCACTGGACAAGTACTGGATTGCTATTTCCCTGAAATGACTTTTAAGTTGCCTTCATAACTTCTGATGAATTCTTCGGATTATAGATTTTATAGACTTTACTTTACAAGCTTAAGATTCTGTCTTTCAAACAAAAAATCCTGCATTTTTATGACAAAACAAGCCAGGAGCAGAAAAGTACAACGGATATTAGATTTTGTCGGAAATTCTTTGGAATCCTAAAACATAATACGCATTTTGTTTATTTTTTACTAATAAAACAATATTGCGTCAAGCCGCTGACATGACAACAACATGCTTGATCAGTCCGAGTGAATGTATGGCACAGTTATACTGTTGCAACTAAAAATACAGCAATCACGTGATCTACCAGAAAGCCTTCCGATTCGATTAAAATGGCATGAAGTGGAACGAATGACAGCTGGTGCAAAGACCAAACGGATAAAGTTAAGAGAATATCCTTGCATTATGATAAATCATTGTCAGGGTGGTGCACTAATTAGCATTCGCGCCTCCCACCGATATGACCCGGGTTCAATTCCTGCCTGGGGCATATGTGGGATGAGTTATTGGACGATCTCAACCTGACTCCGAGGGTTTTTCTCCGGACATTCCGGTTTTCCTCTCTTCTCAAAATCGACTCGCAGCTAACACCAACTGGATGTGGTGCTGTGCTCCGAGGTCACGCGTAGACCGTATAGGGGCTGCCAGAGGCGCCTTTACATGCTTTCGGTCCGACCTCGTAGAGCTGCGTCCTTGCAAGTCAGTCTCGAGACTGCTATAAGGGCGACTAGCACACTGTCATTATTATTATTAAGTTATAAATATTAAAGAAAGAAGATTAACACACACGTTTTGTGATATCATAGAATAGAGTTTAAAACCGCCAAGGATTATTTCGAACAGTAGCACATACCCGAAAACGTTAAGATTTTTTTTCTCAATTTCTTTTTTCTTAGGATTAACAAAACAACGACAGTTGTTTTTGCCACAACAGTCTCAAAGGCACACTTGAAGTTTAGTGTTTGCCTTGTACCGTAAACCTGATTGATTGCACCATAGGTGAACCAGGATATACACACGACTATATAACAATATGGACACATATACCAAGTATAAAGTGTGACTTGGGCACTGTAAAGCTGGTAAAATTTTAAAGACAAAACTGAGTAAATAAAATAAAAAACTTTAAAGGGGTAAGACAAAGAGGTTATCCCCATCTTGGGTACGCCACTGAGTAACTAGAAGATACCGTACTTGAAAACTTGAGTCCAGTGTCGGCCCAGTGACATTTGTATCGGCGATGAGGCCAATGGCAATGATTGTGTCTGAGGAAATCCCGGTCCAGAATTTCTCGTACTCTTTCACAACAGTCGCCCTAAAGAATTAATCAATTTGGTAAAACACAGCTGGTATAGTAATCAGGGTGTAAAGTTTGGAAACGTGAAGATAACGAATAACAACTTTATTAAGGTGTCAAGTATATTTAGATGGCCAAAGGCCTACTAATTGGGGACACCCTTTTTACCACTTTAAGGTGGATCGTGGACCGACACCTTTCACAATACAGACACACACATAGGCACACGGGGGGCCTACGGTTTAATATCCTTATCCGAGAAGACGCGAAAGCCTAACCATTTGCAGATATTAGAGCAATTATTTTAAGACCTTGAGTGTTGGTCCGGCCGGGAATCGAACCCGAGCCTCCCGCACGATAGACTGGCACCTTACCAACTGGGCTAACCAGGCGTCGGTCTATCAAAATAGAGAACTATCAAAATAGTAACCAACTTTCAATTTGATCAGGGTGAGCCAAATGTAATTATCACAGTGAGGATGATTGCGTCAGGTGAGCCTTATAGTTAATTATAGTAAAAGACGCCCTGTCTCTTTTCTGATCCTTGTTATCGCTGACAATTAGTGACCCCATGGCGTCTCTTTCTTTGCTCTAAGCTGTCCATGGCACTTTAATCGATCTCCTGTCTGCCCACACCAGCCTTGGCCAAGATCACAGAGCTTAGGTTCTTCCTTGGCGCAATCTTTCCAGTGCTTTCTCGGGCATCCTCGAGGCCTGGTGGGCTAATGGAGCTGATTAGGAATCCTATTATTATCCATACAGCATACATGGCCAAACCATCGACGAAATAAGAGTAAGGTAATGTTATGAAGAAATCACGACACTTTTTAACTTTAGAACAAAAATATTTCGACAGTTGCTCCTACCATCTGAAAAAAAAAACATTTTCTCTTTTTGTTGTATTTTCTTTTTCTCTCCACTTGTCTTCCACTTCTCCTAATCCTAATCCCTAACCCTAACCCCTTTTTCAACCTACACTGCACCCTCACAACTATTATACCCCTACCCCTAACTGTTGCCCACCTACCCTCCGCACACATCAATTAACCACATTTTTTTCAAAATACTCGTACTCACTAAGATTGAAACATCTATACTCTGAATTGTATCACTATACCACTAGGTAGAACAAGCAATCGATGCAAATTGTCTCATATTTTACATTCATACCATTTTTCAGCCCTAATAAAATCATTTAGTTAAAAATCTATCTAGTTAGAAAAGAAATTAACTATTTAGAAAAAGAATTTAACTAGTTGGACAAAAAAATAACTAATTAGAAAAATTAACTAGCTAAAAACAAAATTTCACCGAAATAAAAAACTAACTGCAACAGATATGCCAACTATAACTTACCTTTTCCACCTGCCACAGATAGTCCCTTGGGTAAATAGCACCTGGCTGCATCATGTGCCACATGACACCCTCCTCAGTAGGACTCAGACGGCCTGATGTAGGATTAATACCAGCGATGGCGTTCACAACAGTCTCAATTATAACTGCAAGTTCATCAATAACTGCTTTGCTTTCAGTAGTCAATCTCTGGAACACTCCTGGAGTTTTGACCATAAAACCTTCTTTGTCATCTCTAAACACACGTTGGAGCTGCTCTAAGATCGGTCCTTCTGAGTTAAGGTAGTATGATTGGTGTAACTCAGTAATTGCACCTTCTATCATGTCATTTAGTTCTTTCATTGCTTCTAACCTTCTCATATTAATCCTTTTTAACAGAAACAAAAGAGAGACACAAAACCAAACGATATAAAACACGTGTCTTAATCTTCGTATCCTTGTAGTTCCAGGAAATGGGTAGGTTGCTGCAGTTGTTTCCCGGTTAGATACATCCAGGAAACCTTCACCTTTTGGTGTACCTCGCTGGTTAATGAATGATGCTCTATCCGTAGCACGAACCGGGCTGGATACTCCTCGCTGGGCCTTTAGAAAAAGATGTTCATAGGATCCAATAAGTATAGCATCAAAGCCTTCATCAAACCAAATGCTAGACTTTAACTTAAATTGTCTCTAACTCACGCATGACCAAAGCCAGAAACCTAAGAAAGGTTAGAGATAAAAAGACCTAACAAACTGCTACTTTACAAAACTGAGCATTACTTGGCATTCTTAAAACTTCCGTCGACGAGTAGCATCTGGCAAAAAGAATCCCAACTTAGAAAAAAAAGCTATAATTCCGAAAGTTAACTAGTAAAATGTTAGAAATTTCCTATTTAAGCAAAACCTACAACAAGCGCTTTCGGGACTAGGCCTTCGTCAGGGAAAGGTTTTCCTAAAAACAATGGCAGTTTCATAGTTAATGTACTTTAACAATTTCTTCCCGAGGTACTGTAGGCTATTAAATTATTAATGTCTATTACATTATTAATGTAAATTATATACAAGCCTATAATGAACTTATATTAGAGCTATGATTATTTTCAATTAGTTTAAAATTGAACAGAGGGAGTTTTCTATCTTAATTCTTAGATTTCTTTATTTTGTGTTGTACAAAGGTGTCTATAATTTTTAATTTTTGCAGCGGAGGAGCTTTATAAAGGACACAATTTCATCATGACAAACAGGCATAAACAGTTAGGCTTGGTTCAACCTGAATTGCTGTCATTAATGGTAATACGCTCACCACTTGTGCTTAAGCTATCTTCAAGGATCGTAAAATAACCGAATATATGGCAAGTGTAACTGTTTGGGTTGAGATAAGAAAAATTGGTGATTTAGGAGTGTGATTGCAAACAGTTGTTGACTATAGCGAACCTAACATCCCTCCGCAAAACGTTTGCACCTGTTTGTAGCATTTTAAGTTAACAGCACGGGAAGCAGGCTTTAGTTTCAAGTTGTTTACCTGATCTGACCTGCGCCGAGATGTTGCTCTATCTCGCGTGGATACTTGTTTGGAATCTTGAGCTGAAAGTTTTTAAGTACGAGGCGTCATTGTCAATGTCACGGAAATGTATTGTTTCAAAATTTTGCAATAGTTAATCCCTCCACTGATCACGAACTGCAATAAATCTATTGTCTCTTAGACATATATACGTTGAAACAAAGACAATGCAAGTCATATACTAATGCAACCTACATGCTGCATATTCGTGCAAGATTTTCCCTCGGTAAAAATTCTCATGTAATTTTCTGAATGCTGTCTTCTCACTTCATGAACGTAATGCTTGTTTCTTGTTTGTAATTTCATTCCTAACAAAGTTTGCATTAAATACTCTGTTACTTTGAAAATCTCTCATTTTGTTTCATTCTTAAACATGCACTAAAGTTTTTAAACTTGTCTGTTAAAAAGACGGGCAGACGAATTGTCAACCTATGCATGAGCTTGTGCTAAGCATCTATGAGGATGAGTTAACTGGTTCATAACTTCACTCAAAACTAAAAATTTCTTTTGGTTACTAGATGCATTCAAATAAATCCTTTAATGAGCCAAATAACTCTTTGCAGAGCTGGTACTTATCTTTGGTTAGTATTAAGCAATAGAGAATCTCTGACACCCCTGAGCGAGAAACCCCTCCATAGCCGGTTAAATCCCCACAGAAATTGTTACTTATTTAATCAACTTTGTAAGGAGAAAAAG
The DNA here is from genome assembly GCA_024336925.2 of Zoanthus solanderi. Taxonomy (NCBI): domain Eukaryota; kingdom Metazoa; phylum Cnidaria; class Anthozoa; order Zoantharia; family Zoanthidae; genus Zoanthus; species Zoanthus solanderi. Next base: position 7,499 of record JANCMA020035652.1, read on the forward strand.
TTGGGTCTACATTGGTAAAAAAAGTTGTTCGCACAAACAATACACCTAACTACAGATATCAAGAATTACGTTTGAAGACCTCTTTGTTATTTCAATGTCTCCCAGAACTATCAATCCATAAATTCACAATCTACAACAAGCAAGTAAATATCTTTTGACATTAACAATTTAAGTGGAAAGATCGAATAATAACCTAATATACCTTTTCTTGGATAAGTTGTGAATGGCAAACCCTTTAACGGAGTCATCTCCCTGTGAGTGATCCTCTGGACGTGTTGTACTGAATGGGATGGGAAACGACTGCAATTCAAGTTATACGTGAACAATAGTTAACACACTTCATAAGACTACTATAGCAGCAAAACTGGATTGCGTAGTGGAATCATCAGCTCTGCTGTTCATTGAAACTCATTCTATCTGAACACAAGTTTGCAATGTGATATTTTGGTAAATGGTAAGTGCTACAATCTATACTACCCGGTACCTTCATCTCTATTTGCATGCATACATTCCCTTTTATTTTCTCAACATTTTGGTTGCTCTTAGAAAGGGATAACACTAAAAACATGAGCTGCAGCGATGAGCACACTTTTCAACCTAGAGTTGTTTAAACCAGTGACGTGTTTCATTTACCCAATGACGCACTTCAAGTGAAGTTCACTACATAAAGTGAATGATTGCGGGACAAACGATTATATGGCTGATGACCAATACTTTTATTGACAAAATACACATAAAAGATAAAAAATAAATACCTAATGACAACTCCCCTATAGGGGCTTTTCAGTGTCATGTTCAAATCCCATTCCCCAGTTAAGAATCCCAACTGGTAAAAGGCAAATCAGTTGGCTATTTACAAAGCATGGTGAATTTACCCCTGGGATCACAGAGGGCAAATTCATTCAGTAGTTCGAGTCGGGGACTTGTGCCCAGGTCTTCCACATAGAAATCCTTTACTCTGACCAGTGAGCCAGAGTGACCTGTGAAAAAACAAATATAAATATAAAGTTTTCTACCTTGCCAGTGGTTTAGTACTTGTTGAATTTTGTGAAACCAAATTCTTCATCATTTGCTGCATAACAACTTGCTGCATTTGAACATTTTGTGCCATTAAAACTGGTAAAACTTCTGAAACAAATAGACAGACTGGATTGTAACATGAAGTGATAGCTGGCTGATGAGAATTATAAACATGAATGTGAGAAGATAAACTGAAAAATATCAGCAAAAGCGTAAAAATGAAATGTATGAACATGGTAAGAGAAACGTTTTGAGAACAAGACGTAAGGTAATGGACATACACCTTGGCATCATTCTGGAGATAACAAGGCGCAATGACCAGGGCGCATGATTTGCATGTTGTTGTCCTAAACCAAACCCCACTTGGACTACCGTCAGTTTAAAAATTATTTTCACTATGGTGTAGAACTTATCTATTTGCAAAACTATAGCTCTTTTGAACTACTAAGTAAAGAAATACATATTATATTATCAAGTAGAAAAATTACACATAACTGAAGTTTCAGACCAGTACCTTTAACATTTTCATTTGGGGATGGCTGTCTTCTGGTTCTGTAAATGTTCTCTCTTTCTTCCTGTTTGGCAAAACTATTTGTATTAAGAATACTTCATTTTGTTGATCTCCCTAAAGAAACATTTTAAACTACTTCTGTTACTAAAAGAAATTTTTAAATATTCTGTTTTATATAAAAATTATTGTCTACTAATCATGAATGATAAAACTGATTAAAAATCAAAACCTTAAGCCACATCCCATATAAGTATTCTGCTTTAGCTGTTACACAATTATAACAACTTATTACTGTTTAGTTCAAGATCAACTTGTTTGGCACAGGTCGGTGCAGAGAGCTACCATATTTCTCCATCATCCATGATCCTGTGCCACTTGCTTAGCAATGAACCATGCTTTGCCGGTTGCCATCAAATCTTTCTCCACCATTTGCCTCCATGTTAGCACTAATTTTCCCTTCATCCTTTGCCCGTCTTGCTTCCAATCCATCGTTTCCTTTGGGATGTAGTCTTCCTCCCTCCTATGTAGATTTCCCAGCCAAGGAAGTCACCCTTTCTTGATGACATCAATCAAGGAGCGTTGTTTTGTCTTCCTCCTTATTTCTTCATTTGTAATGAAGAAACCAACTGCCATCTTGTTAGCTTAGTTGTTCAGTGCCAGTCTATTAAGCGAGAGGTTCTGTCTCTTTTATTGCTCAAGAGCATTATTATTTGTGAGCTGCAGTAGCAGGTGATCTAAGTCTCTCAACATTCACCTCTGTACTTGCTTGTAAAGCGCATTTGAACAAACATGGATTCACATAATATAAAATGTGCTATATAAATCTGATATTATTAATTTTTATTACTTACTACTTTGGTGATCAAAATCTACCACTTTAATTTTCTTTCTAAACTAAGATTTCCTTCTCAATAAACCAAAACGTTTCAAAGTATATAGCATTTTAATTTAGCTTTAAAAAGGGCTAAGTTTTAAGATCAAGTTATATACATCTCACAAAGTGTCATCTTTGGAACAGGAGACTTTTTAGAGTCAAGCTTTGCAGTTTTCTCCAACTTTTTCATTTCTTTAAATTAAGCCTTAAATGAACTTTTATCTTTAAGCTGGTCTTATTTTATTTTTTTCTGTCAACCACATGACATTTATTTGCATCAAATTCACAAGCATCAAGTCTAAAGTTTGACAGATGAAGAAGTAAACACAAAATTATTAGAATGTGAGGAAACCAGTGTTCTGGAATTGCCAAAATGCTGGATTAGAAGTAAACTTTAGTAATAGCTAACAAGCTAAATACTTTTCCTAGCATAAAAAATATAGCGGCTAATAGGAGTAAGTGTGCATCTTCTGTTTCTGTAGTGTTTCACGGATGAGAGTCTTTGAACCAAATCCCCACCCCTCCCCCTATCCCTCTTTCCTGGGCAGGACACAGATCCACTGCAGGTCAGCTCTCAGCCAATGCTGGTATTAATTTATTGGCCAGCTTGTAAGGACGGACAGCTAAATTACCTTTGGCAGAGAAAAAGATCGCACAAATATTTAAATCTCTGCAGACCAGGGATTGAACCCAGGTGGCCTTGTGGATGAAAGGCAGAAATCAATTACCAATTGCATAAGCCACACCATCAATCTCTAAGGGGCTATGTCAACCTATTTTAGCATCTTTTTGAAATCTTAAATATTACTTGCCCTCAACTGAATTCCAAAAATAAAGGACTGAGTCAAGGTTTATTTATTTAAGACTAGATTATGACATTTATTCTTTTTCCTGTCATTTGTTACTATAGATGACAAGGATGGAAATGGATTGAACTTGAAAAAGTTGGGTCAACCTTTCAATCTCAACAAAAAAAATACCAAAAAACATATAATGGGTTGCTCTTTTTTAATATAATAATAATAATATATAGACATTTATATTGCGCATGTTTCATGTGTTTATGTACACAAGCGAATTACAAAATAAAATAAAATAAATTATAAAATAAATTAAATTAACATAATACTAACTAGGAACTACTTAAAAGCTAATTTAAAAAGATAGGATTTAAGAGCCGATTTAAAAGTTGTCAGTGAGTCAATTTTGCGAAGGGCAAGAGGCAGGTTGTTCCAAAGTACAGGTGCAGCAGATTGAAAGGCTCTGCCACCAAGGGTGACAGAGGTCTTGGACTTTAGAGGCTTAAGCAGGCTATATAAGTAAGGCTTTGTCATTGTCGGGATTAGTGACTTTGAGACTGAATAAAAAAACGAATGGTTGATACACCACATGAAAATTAACTTATAAATCAGTGAACCAATATGAATAGGAGTTCGGAAGAAGCCAGCAAATGCAACCGCGGACAGCGCTGTGTAGTGAGCAGAAAAATGAACAGCCAGCGTGACAGCCAATTAATATTGTTCACCCCAGCCCGGCTGAAACCACTTAAAATCGCGACTCAAACAAATATCCGTTCACTGACAAGTTAAACCACGGATTGACAAAAATCCGAACGAAATGCCGTTTCTTTTGAAGCATGGTTGGCCAATGAAATTCGTGCAGGATTGTTTTGCGGTTGCGTTTGCATTTGCTGGCTTTTTCCGAACTCCTATTCATATTGGTTCACTGCATGACAAGTTGATATTCGTGTAGTGTATCCGCCATTCATTTTATTATTCTTGTTTATCAATTCTGTGGCTGATCGATCTTAGATTCTTCATATCACGGCATATTGTACACCGGCGATCTTTCATACATGCAGTCTGTGTTTTTAGTCTGCATCGTAGTAATTGAATTTCTCCGTAAATAAAAATATATGCGACTTTTTTAAACAAAATGTAACGGACATCGAGTCATTGTTAACTCTTAATATCCTTTTGGTAAAATATATAGAGGATACTGATTACACATGGTGGCGCGAAGATCTTGTTTTTAACGCGATAAAATAAAATTCATATCTTTAAGCCAACGTGTATGGTTCTTTTTATTATATGGACTAACTGAGACAAACTAGAATATAAACATAAGTTTGATTTTAATTTCATTTCAATGCAAACAAAGCAATATTCAAGCTCAGAAAACATCAGTGTTTTTATCTCCCGATATTCCCCGAAGATCCGAAGATCATCATTCGGTTTTCTTTCACCCTATATATATATATATATAGGGTGAATAAATCTTGTGGTTGTTGTTGTTTGTTGCATTGCCACCAACGTGGACTTAGTTGCCATTTTAGTGACTTCTAGTTAGCTTCTAGCACGCGCATGTGCTATCTAGACTTGACTATTATAATTTCAGTCACATCCCACAAGCATTACGCTTTCATTGTTCAACTTATTATGCTATGTAGGAGCTACACCCTGTTTGTTGGCTATGCCGTGCTGATGAGGCATAAAAAGGCACAAACAGCTGCTTATGAGATCAACCCCAATGCCAATAATAATCATAAATTTGGCAGACATAAATGTCAAGTCGTCAAAAGTCTCAGAATTAACATTTTTCAAACAGCTACAAAAAAAGTTTCGAAAGAGGTTGTATTGCATGAAAATAAACTTACGTTAACCAGGAAGTCGGGAACGGGAATTTGCTCGATCTGTTCACTTGTGATACTGATTGGGAATTTGGATAAAGTGAATGTTCCAGTTGGGAATGGACAGTCACACGGTATTCCTGTTGCTTCCATCTGGTCATCGCATTTGGAAAGAATCACCTTTCGTAGCATTTGGCAAAAGTTCCCGTAGGTGCTAACGGAATTTTTTAAAAAACAAGATAAATCAGTTATTATCGTTCCATCAAACACCATCTCGATAAAAAAAATATTGCATAAAAATCACGACTGTGGTTGTTTCACTAAACGAGCTACGCTTGTTAGCCTCCCTATCCACCTCGACTAGGATCCAGTTCCACTCTTCCCTCCTTACTACTTCTCCATCCAGCTCCGTTGTTTTTAAAGCGTATGCTAAACAAAGCCTATTTCTTTCGTCAAAATTTGAAGCATATATGGTGTGCGAAAGAGAAGTGTGAAATCGTGTAATGAACAAAAACAAGTAGAAGAAAGAAGGGGTCCAATACATCCGCTAACTTGCACCCTAAACCACTCACCCAGTACCTACCAGGATCCGAAGTTCATCATGCACGGAACTGTTGTCCAAATACCAATAACGTTTTTTTGAATCTTGAGTTTCAGCTTGGTAGACCCCGGTAAATATCTCTTTATTGTTAAGGATGCCGATACGTTCAGCTTTCCCGGGAGTTGCAGCGGACTTGGCGAGAGTTCAACAGAGTTTATATTAATGGTTTCCGGTGAATAATCTATTGAAATAGCAATGTTGATTAAAGTATCTTAGTGTTGATCTTATAAGATTATCATTAGCACCCCATCACCACTACCGTAAAATACGGATTTAACGAGTTTAGTCCCTAACGGTGTAATGGACACAAAACTTAATATCGTACCCAGATCCCTTGGCCTTGGCCGTGGGAGATTTGAGTACGAGATTACACAACACGTACATCTGCAAGAAGTGCAAATGACAAAGAGCAAGTGTATAAAAGACTATATTATATGCCATACATATATATTGAGTTAGTGCACCTGACAATGTGAACTTTTCATGAAAACATTATTTCATGCAATTAAAGAAGCGAAAACATGGTTAAGACAACGACGGGTACACGGTTTAAACTTAGCCGTTACATTGCATGTCATTCAAATTTTCGGGTTAAATGATCACGTGCTAAATTCGATAACATAAAAATACCCAAAAATATTTAACCCAATATTGATCTGGCCAGCTCGGCTACAGATAAACAAGCCCTTAATGTGTATTTGTTGGCTAATTAATCAAACAAGCATTCCGTAAATAATCAATTCAACTTCAATCATTTCCAGTCCCTATTGGTTCCCTAATAGTAGGATCAGAAGTTAATTGTGTATATATTTATTTGTTGTTTCAAATAAAGTCTTATTGTGTCGTATTGTATCTCATTAAATATGGATCCGACATTTTTTGTTCAATATGGCTTTCTTCCGGTTATTCTATTGCCGGGTTAAATCTGACGCTTACAGCATTTGTATTTGCCGATATAATGCTCAACTATCCCGTCATGCCATTTCCTCAACAAGACGCTAAAAGAGAAATTGTTTTTAAAACTGGATTCGAATTCTGAACTACTTAATTTTCTCTTTAATTTTGAATGGGCGTGTGTACAACTTGAAGGGACTGATGAATTGAAGATAAACGGAAGGCGAGTTTTTGTCGCCTATTGGAGAAATTCAACAACAGAACAGCAATAGTCTTTCGGGGCAAGGAGTTACAGCAACATTGTGAAAATAAGGAATTTGGACTCTTCTATCTTCCGTAAGGACAAAATTTGTCCAAATTTATGTAAGGTTTTTTATTTGAAATACACGTACATGTAAAATTTTCTTGTAAAGTGTTAACTTTTATGTTGCAAACACTACAGGCGATGTAGCAATAACAATCATGATCCGAGAAACACTACTTCGTCTTTTTTCAGCCAAGTTACGTATTTGTATGTTCTTAAATTTTTACCCTCCATGATTTTATAAAAAGGGTTCCTATATTTCAAACTCTCGTGCAGCTAAAACTCTCTAGAGTTTCAAAAAGGTTTACTGCTGAAAAAAGTTTTTGTAATAAAATAAAACTTACCTTCATTGCAAGTGTACCTAATGTGTAGATCAGCATCCAAACCAAACGTACAAGTTGTTGACCCGAGTACTTTCGAGTTTGGGCGAATGACACAATTCTGTTTGTTCTGACAAAGATATTTCACTTTTCGAGCTACTCCAGGGGTGTGACAACGTTGACTAAGCCAATCAGTGTCACAGGTGTCCCGGTTGCCATGGTAACCGTGCCCAAAAAAGGCGTACAGTACAGCGATTTTATATCCATTTTTACAGGACAGTATGACTGGCTTTCCATCCTCGCATCCGTGTGCGTAATGAATGCCGGTGGAATTTTTCAAATTTTCATCAGTTGTGAGTTTCACCTGCGATCCTATGTTCGTGGAGATAGTTTTGGTTAGAAGCAATGGCAAAAAGATATTTCCAGTTAATTCAATAGAGTATGGTTAGTGTTTCGTCTCTTTTCAGCCGCTTTTTTTAATACTAATACTAATCTAAGAAAGCTCTAAGCGCTTTACAAGTGATTACAAATTTCAACAGCTGAGGGTCTTAGATAGTCTGCAAGAGCGGCTCACATATTTGAAACATTAAGAAATGCCCTCGTGGTAACAGACGGACCACAACACCGGGATCACTATATACCCTGCTCTTTTCGACTAGTGCGTGGGTTCTTTTGAGTCCCTCGACAAAAGATTAAGAGACGGGACCTACGGTTTAACGTCCTTATCCGAGAAGACGCGAAGGTCTAACCATTTGCAGATGGTAGAGCAAAGGCAGAACCTCCTCCTCAATTATTTTAAGACCCCGAGTGTTGGGAATCGAACCCGAGCCTGGCTAACGAGGCGACGGTTAATTCAATAACCACAGTTTGGGTTTAGCGATGAAAATTTAAGACTATGTTGGAGATTCGGGGAAAGGAAAAAATTTAGCTTCAAGTCCACATTTAGTGCACAAAATAAGGGTCACATGAAGTTAGACCTCTAGGAAATGGGGGACATGGATTTCAACAAATCAAATGAACCACAAAATCAATTCACTCAAAAACTTTATCTTCAGTCTAAATACACAACTGAACAAATAGCTTTATGATTTGATAACTTGTATACCGTAGTGAAAAGAATTTTAAACTGACTGACGTTTTGGACTGTAGTCCTTCCAGTCCTACGAATTACTACGACCCCGAAATGTCAGTTCTATAAATTTATTTCTCTACGGTGTACAAGTTATCAACTTATAAAACACAGATGAAGCATTTGGCAACTAATGATTTTGCGGGACCGACAAACCGAATTTTCCCTGTTTTTCTCTTACTCAAGTTATCTTCCTTGCTTAAAAGCTTAAACCACTCCTACAGTCTAAACCTAAAAGAGTCTTTCTTTGACTTTTTGATAATAAACTTACCACAGTTTGACCACTGAAAATATCCTCTTGAGGAGCTAATGAACAAGCAGAAGAAAAATGATTTCGTAAACATCAGTCTGGTTCTTGCACAAGGTATAAGTTAAATCCGGTTGGTGACGAGCACAAGTGATTGTGGAGACTAAATAAGATTTACTAACCTTTTTATAGGAGCAAAGTTCAGCTTGTTTACCTGGCAGGCTGCCTTTCTTTGTGTATTAAGTGAATCGAGTTTAAAATGACGGGAAACAACTGTCATTTCGAGATGACGTTTGCAAATAGATAACTGAACGTATCTGGTCATATTTAATTACTACAACGGAAACTTGCGAAATCGATTTTTAGCTGCTGTGGTAAAAAAATTTAAAAAAAAGTTAGTCGGAGAAAACTTGGGGTGAAAGCAAAATATCGAGTGATCGTCAGCATTGCATCTTAATTTGTAGAGATTGTTTATTTTATCATTTATAAGCCGTAAAATGTGATGGGAACTCCCGAAAGGGGGGGGGGGGGGGGG
>JANCMA020035743.1:0-16562 GCA_024336925.2 Zoanthus solanderi
AAAAACGACCGTGACCTTGACTACGACCATGACTTTGACTACATGGTGATGATGATTGTGCTCACAACCACGAGCATGACCTTAACTATAGAAATAACCATGACCTTGACTTCAACAACGATCATGACCTTGACTGTAAAAACGACCGTGACCTTGACTACGACCATGACTTTGACTACATGGTGATGATGATTGTGCTCACAACCACGAGCATAACCTTGACTATAGAAATAACCATGACCTTGAATTCAACCACGATCATGACCTTGGCTGTTAACACGATCATTAACTTGACTACGACCATGACCATGACTACATGGTGGTGATGATTATGTTCACAACCACTACCATGACCTTGGCTACAACCACGATCGTAACCACGACCATGACCTTGACTTCAACCACGATCATGACCTCAAGTTCAACAACGGCCATGACCTTGACTTCAACCACGACCATGACCTTGACTGTAAAAACGACCATGACCATGACCACGACCATGGCTTTGATTTCAACCACGACCATGACCTTGAGTACAACCAGGGCCATGACCTTGACTTCAACCACGACCATGACCACAACCATGGCTTTGATTTCATCCACGACCATGATCTTGAGTACAACCACGGTCATGAACTTGACTTCAACCACGACCATGACCACAACCATGGCTTTGATTTCATCCACGACCATGACCTTGAGTACAACCACGGTCATGAACTTGACTTCAACCACGACCTTGACCACGGCCATGACCTTGACTACAAACATGACCATGACCTTGCCTATCACCACGATTACGACTATAGATTGAATTCGGTTCCTACCATATTCATGACTACAGCCATAATTACGAATAGGTTCAAGACTATGGCCATGACTTTGGATCCGACCATGATCATCACCTTGCCTACGACCACGATTACGACTATGTTCATCACAAAGGCCATAAATTTGGCTCCTACCATGATCATGACTACGGCCATGATTACGAATATGTTCATGACTGTGGCCGTGACTGTAGCTCCTACCATACTACGACCATAATTACGACCACGATTTGGCCACAACCATGCATTTGAAGACGATTAGCTGTACCATCATTACTTCCACAAACATGATCATGACCAAGTGACAGTGACAAAAACAAAATTCATTATAACGATAATTTTGACGAATTCGTCAAGCATTCAACACATAAAGTTTGACTGCATTATTCTTTTTAATTTACAGGGACCTCCAGGCCCTCCCGGTCCCCCAGGACAACAAGTATGTAAACAAAATATAATTTGATAAACTTATAAGTTTTACACCGTATTGGGAAGTTGGCAACTTGGCACGTAAAGAGTTTGGCTAGCTAACTTACATCAATCTCCTTCCATTCTACTCTATCCATATGTTTAAACCCTCTTAAATTATTATTATTTTACTATTCCGATTAGAATGTTTGTTCACATCTGATAGCTGAGCATTTATATTAATAACCTTTCGTTTTATCTTGCAGGGGCTTCCTGGAAAATCTCGATTTCGTCCGGTATTTTTTTTTATTCTTGTTTTATAAATCATCATAACATAGAAACCCTCAAGTTTAGAAAATACTTCACGTCTATTAAGAGTAAAGTTCTGGGAAAGAAAACTTATACACCGCACTACTCGAGCAAGTAATATAGAATCTGATTTGGTAAACCAACTACAGCACTTGAATCTGTCTATTTGCCTTGGACAAAACATCGTGGAATTTGTGCTCATTGACATGGTGGAGACATACTTCGAAGAATTACAAAATGTAGCACAAGTACCCCTTGTGATGCAGTTTAATTGCTTTTTCTTGGAAAAATAGTCTCTAGATATTTGGATTGGTATCTATGGTGACCCTTCGCTTGTTTGTTTTTTACGTCACCATTTGGGAAGTATTCTCAGTTCTCGTCCAAACGTATATATAACGTTTTAGAGATACTCTTTGTTTTGAACGCAAGGATTACTTTAATTTTCCTTGTTACGGCGAGCAATATTAAAAAATAAAAGATTAAGTAAAACACTCTGTTCTATTCTGTAAATTTTTATTGAAAAGGTAAATAACGCCTTTCTTCGTTGGTTGCAAAACGTCCTTTTTAACATTCTTTAAATTTTATTGAACTGCAGTACTAATAAAGTTGTTACTGCGTCCTCCATTAGCTTATGTGCAGTCAGTTTAGTTAGGAGTATGAACAATTGATTGCTTTTTGTTAATCCTCAAAGAGCCGGGTGACAATTTATTCTTTGATTGAACTAACTTCAGACTTTGATATGTACAGGGGCCTGGTAACGGCGGACAGAAGAAAGGACCCAACTCGAGACTCTATTCCTCGCAAGGCAAGGTACAATATGATTTGACTCTGAATACATGTGTTTAAGCATATGATGTTAATAATTTTAGTATCACCCTTTCTACCTTAATTACTACCACTAGCACTAGTGTTATTACTATTACAACTATTATTAGTTCTAGTATCACTATTATTACTATTAGAGCTACTACTAATGTTACTACTACAACTACTACTACTAAATCTTAATTTAGTTTATAACAACGGCATACATTGCTACACTAGTACTACTGTTGTTTAATATCAGTCTACTAATGGGCAATAGCTATTGCAAATTTTGCATTCTGATTGGCTACTTTACTGGAGGTAAATTCTGTTGGAAAAAAACAGGCGTTTCATTTCCAAATAAGTAGATTTTTAATAAGAACTTCTTGACTTCATTAATGCAATTTTCTGATTAAAACAAATAGAGCCGTCATCCTCATGAACTTTGAGTATTCAGTTTGTCTTTCATCACCTAAAAGTGACTATGTCAAGCTATTTTAGCATTTTTCTACAATCCCATTATGTTTTGCCCTCACTGATTTCGGAAAATAACGGTCTAGGTTTGTTAATTAAGACTATGTTAAGACGTATATTCTATTTCATGTCATTTGTTGCTGCGGATGGTTAGGATGGAAATGGATTGAAACTTGAAAACGTTGAGCCAACCTTTTCAAGTTTTTATGCTATGTCGAATAAATATTGTGGGTTGCTCTTTTTTTAAAACGTTTCATTAAAGGGTTTCGCCTCAGTTTATCAGGAACATTTTGTACATAAGTAAAACAACCAAGTAACAATTTTAGCGAAAAGTTTATCCTCAACAACAATATCGTCGTAATACATCCCCTTTAAGGTTACGTGAGCTGAAGTGGGTACAGTTTTCAAAATGACAAAACGCGTGAACTTAGAACATAAAACAAAAAACTGAATAATTTAAATCAAAATTTTCCTCGGAAATAGCGATTAACAATGCCGCGTAGACGAAGAAAGCTGTAAATCTGTCTTAGAAAATTGCAAACATTACGTATTGGAATTAATTATAATAAATAATAACTGCTCGTATAAATGGTACTAAAACAAACGTTAGCATTATATGCTAGATGCTATTTACACAAGACGTGACTTATCTTTGAATAGACCTTTTCGCTGTTTTTGGTTAATCTGCATCTCAAATAAGACGTGAACTTCCTCCTATTAATGGTTTCGTGAACAATAGGTGCACTTGTATCTAAAATAAATCGTGAACCATTTTTATACGAGATGTTCGCGTCTAATATAGGACACAAACGTATAAATGGTACAGTTCGCGTCTTGTTTAAGATTCCACTAAGACGCGTTTTATTTTCTCCCATATAAATGGCCCTAAAAGTAGCGTTCCATTTAAGATGTGGCTGGTATACAAAAGTCAAGTGTAGATAGCAGGTGCGTGCTAGTTGCTCACTTAAAGCCACTAATATGGGCACTAAGGCCACAGTTTTTTTTTCACCTACATCGCATCATCCCTTAAATCTACTGTAAATAGCAGTCATGAGCAGCTGTTCTGGCCTTTTTGGGGCTCGTCAGCATTTGATTTTGGTACCTTTAACCAACATTTATCACTAACGTGGATATCGAACGAAATTTTGCAATCGCTGTATCTTTTGAAAAGTCATAAAAAAGAGACTTTCTTTCAAAGGAAGCTTTACAACTGTTGTAGACGTAACACTGGAGAAATTCTTTGAACAATACAACATCAGGCCATCATCTACGGTTTCTAATTTAAGATCAAGTGACAATCTTATGATTTGACAAGCTAAAGAAGTCTATTGTTGAATTACTACCAATAACAAACAAATTAATAACGCTATAGTTATACTCAGGTTCATGTAAGCGCTAATCCAATTGATCAAAAAGCCAGACATGGTTTCAGTTTCTGTTGTTGATCTCAATGTTGTATTTCCTTACTTGAGTAGAACGAGGAGGGCGATGGAAATCAAGGTGTCAACAATCCTGAGGACTATGGGTCAAACACAGTGAGTATTTTGAGTTGTCTTTTATCATGCTTTAAAAAGACGATGGAGAAGCAAAGAATTCTATATGGAAGATTATAAAGTTAGAAAGAAGGTGCTCTTCAAATTGAATGCTCAGAAAAAAGCCTGAGTCATTGACGGGAATCCAACCCGCAATCCTCTGATTACCGGTCAGATTCTCAACCTACTGACCTGCAGACTCACATAAGGAGACGAGTCACTGGTAAGTTTTTATATATTCCCGCTGGACATACAAAACATACTAGAAAACAGTCTCTTCGCTGGGAGATCAAAAATCCAAGCACGTTCAGTTCGAGACTACGAAGAAGAAATGCATGCGCGAACTTTATCGAAAAGGAATGGGGGCGAGTTCCCGTCCGCGAGTCCATTTCCTCTTCCCAGTCTCCCATTTGATAAACCCGCTTGATTTTTTGATCTCCTGGCAAAGGAAGAGACTGTTTTTCAGTGTCGCTGGACATACGTCTTGCATCTGCTCGCTCGATATGCCCGATAGTCATCTATTGTTATATTTCAATCAATTATGTAGTGTTTTTGCTATATGATTCTATTCCTTTGAGGAATGGAATCATTCAGCAATATATAACCATCGGACCTATCTCTTTGGTAATTACACGCTTTTTTTTAAGAATCAGTAAATTTTGCCGAAGCTCATTGATCTTAATATTTAGGCTACTTTAGCCTCAACTCGTTCTTATTTCTGTGAGCGATTTGAAGTGATAAGAAATCAAAATAAAAAGACAAGGCATTGAAAGACAATGCTGATCGTCTTTATTTTGAGGAGATCTCAAAATCTGTGCACGTTGCGAATGTTAATGAGTCGATTCAGTAAAGTTTCAACTAGAAACATTTTCTCTTTTTTTCAGGCTCAGCTTGAGCTTGTTCTTAAATTGTTCTTAATTTTCGGCCAATCTGAGCCTCATTGTTCTTATAAAGTTGTTCTTATAAAAAAACGTGTAGTTCATTGTTGTTTTCCTTGATATCGTGAACAGCTTTTCTGGAGCTCTCATTAAATCATTCTCTGTCAACGCGTTTCTTGTTTCTCTACTTCTAGCAGTCCGCTTTTGTTTATCGCCATATCGGAACTTTTATTTGCATAAAAAAGGCAGGAATTATTTATTTGCTGATATCACAAAAGTGTCATTATTTTGTATCCGTTATGCAGGATACGATATACACATTCACGAAACTCTTACTCTAACATTTTATTTTCCCAGACAACGGAACGCTTGTAGACCTGTACAGTTACTCGATATGGCAACAAACGGGTATCTTTCTCCTGATGGAAAGAGAAGCGATTCGAAGGCGAAACGGAAAAGAAGTAGCGAAGGCGAAAATGTTTCTCTAGATGTTTTAAAGCCAAGAACTTCTGGATCTCGACTTCCAAGCCTTGCAACTCTCGTAAGTAAGCTGTCTTTGTAACCACTTTTATCAGTGTTTTTCTATAATACTAAAGGCACATTACTATTTGCTGGCATAAAACTGCTTGTTTGATTCATTCTACACGGAAAACAGTTTTCTACTCATTTGAGATACAAATCCTTGTGCATAAGGGACTCTAACGATACTTTATTATCTCGGTTTTCGTCCTTTTACTACCGATAAAGTTCAAAAGGAAACTTAAAATGACGGTGAAAGATGTCTGTATTATATGTTCCTTCAAATAGGCTTCGCTTATAAACATACATGCGTTCATTTGTTAATTCATTTGAAAACAGGTTTAAAATCAAAATGTGTAATGTCACAGATGCCTTGTTCCAATATTTTTGGAATTGTTCAAGAGGCGCAACAGTATATTGTATTACTGAGTACAACTTACAGAATATGTTTTATTTTTGCATTTGACGAAGGTGAAAATGTGTCAAAAACTTTGTAGAGAGTCTTGTATATGTCATCGTGTGTGTACCCAAAATTAAAATTACTTTGTGACATATGACCAGGCAGTTGCAGTCACTGCTAAATTCTAAAAACTTTATGTTCATATTATCCACTTAAAGCCACATTTTAGATTGTTCAGTTACAAGGTTTTGTAGAAGTTAGATGCATGTTGAAAAGAAACGTATATATTGATCGAGTATATACAGAATAAAACTTCGATAACCATTCGGTTTTCAAGATTTTTTTTTTCGATCTTCTTTATTTTAGACTTTGTTTCTGAAGCTGTCTTGGAAAGCAATAGCGAAAATTTCTACGAAAAGCAGTTGAAAACAGGAAAAGGGCCGTTTTTGAATAAAACATGCAGCCTGCAGATCTTGAAATAAAATGCTTGTTATTTTCTTCTTTTGACGCTTTTTTTTTTTGGAACCGCCTTAGCTGATTGATATTTTCAAAAACATTCTTTTCGTTGTAAAAAAACAGATTTTACAAACACAAATTGAAGTAATAATAAACTTTTTTGTTTTTGAAGTTAGGTGAGAAACATTAAATTTATTCACGATGATGTAGAAAGTAATCACGGACTTACCTTACATATTGAATTTTTTTTCTTTTAATTAGTTTTCTAATAAGCATTTTTTGTTATTATATAATATTAGATTTAATTCAAATGCAATTGCAAGGCAAGAATATGATGCTTTTAGTATAGTAAAAAATTCGGTTTTTATAGTTCGTTGTTATAAGACTGACAAATATAGAATTTTAGACTGGCGGTTGCAAATCAATTTTCTGATGTCAAAAGTTAATTTCTTTTGTCTTGAAGCAAACAAAGGTTTTGCAGAAACCTGATTAGGAAGAAATACACAATGTAGGAAGAAAGTGTTACTCAAAAAAATTCCAGTGGTTCTATGAATATTGGAGCGCGCACTGCGTTTTCTGTGGCGCGAACGATAATTTTGGATTGGGATAACAATGTTTGATTGTAATCCTTACGATAAAAAAACACAGTAGAATAATGCGCCACTTGCTGTCGTTTTTTCCACACAGATCTATTTGCAAAAGCAACGGCTGTCTTTCAATTCATATTAAATTGGTTTCAAGAAACTAAATGGAGCCGAAACCTCTTAAAACCTTATTGGTTGATGGAGAAAAATAAACATCAGAAATTAAATTCAAGAAAAACATTTTGTTTTGTAAAAATTCTGAATTATTTGTCTATGAATAACCACAACGTTTAAAAGAGAAAAGAATTTATATCTAAATTACATTTATATAGTTACTGTTTGTTTGAAGGCACAAGTTTTTGTTTTACAACTTGAATAATTAATTTTTGTTTAGGCTATGTCAAAAAACACAGCTGCTGAAATAAAACCTGGCTTTGAATTTTTAGAAAATGGATTTTTTTAGGAAAGCAGCGAACGTTATTTATTTAGATATTCAACAGAAGTGAAAGATGTGCTGCTAATCTTAAAAACTGTTGTAAGAAAATTAGCTTTTCCAATATAGTACTGAATACAAATGTTTAAAAACAAACTACATTGGAAGCCTTCTATTTCAAAATTAAGACTGATTTTAGTCCATGCGCCTAATAGATATTTACAACAGTTTCACAATTTTTAATTGGCGTCGGTTTGGTGTGTTCTGTCGCACATATCGGAAATAATTTTAATTATTGTATATAAGATCTTCCGATAGAACTGATAGAAAGGACGCTATCTCGATCAACAACAATGTCCATACGTTAAAGCAGTCCCTCTGGCACGGCTCTAACACACTAACTTCTATCTGCGAGGAAAAAAGGACTGAATGTTTGAAATAAAACTTGACTTAGCTCTTAGAATAAAAACTTAGTAATCTATATATAGAAATATTACCAGAAACAAATTGTAGAACTGAATAACAGCCATTATTGGCATCTGCTTTCATGCATGCACAATAAATTTATATTTGAAGTGTATAAGTTTCCCTTTCTTTTCAAAAACAAAGAGATAATGATAAAGAAAGGGTAAAATAAAGTAATGCCGAAGGAAACTGTAAGATAACGCTTCCATTTTTATAATAAATCGGTTGTATTTATTTTGACATTATGCGATTTTATCATCATAAAGCAAGTAATACTAATAGCACGGATCCATTTACTCAAAAGTTAAGTAATAGCGCCAGTTTCAAAGTCATTTTGAATTAATCGTATATATTTACGTGAGTTCGACGAACGCTTCCTAATCTCGTTCAATGCTATAGCTTTTCGAGGCAAAAAGTCGTTCACTGACTTAGCCTCGTTTCCACATCCTATGTTGATTGACGCCTCGCGATCTTGTTGTCAAAACCTTGTCATTTTTTTCGCAATGAACCAAGTGTAGAAAGCAAAGAGTTTTTTTTTTTCTCCATTGATACCCCAATCTTTGTATTGTATGTTTCAGTAATGGAAGAATTTCTCTGACATGAATAAAACAGTTTGTGGAAATATGATGATGACCATATTTATTCAATGGTACTTCTGATTTACATCACATACTTTGTTCTCGGATTCTAAAAAAGCTCCTTCCAAGGAGAAAAAAGAAGTCATTCGACTCTTTGCTCTACGATTCTTACTGCAGCGCTAACGACAAATCGAACTCTCCGTGATTTACAATTGAACGAACGCATTTACATAATCCATGATTATTACTAGTTTTAGTATAAAGTATACATGACAATGCAAGTTATTTGGTTGGACCCACTAAAATTTGCCACCTGCAAACAGCAGCTTTGGCGTCAAAATTTTGTTGATGAGAGAGGCCTTCCAAGGGGCTTTGGCGACAAGCGACATTGCTCCGAAATTCCCAATAATGCAGCACAAATCTTTTTCCAGAAACCAGAAAGCCGACAGAACCTAACGAGAAAAAAGCGACAATTTGCAACAACGACATCTATCTTAATTTAGACTTTTCACTTTGTTATTTCGACAGAGACGTGACAAGAAAGGCCAGCAAGACTTTCGATTTCTGTGATATCTGTTTACACTCAAGCCATTAGAATCATTAGAAACTAAAGTGATTTATCATGATCTTCTTTTTAAAAAAAACGGAAGTTTTTACGGGCGCTTAATCTTTAAATTGAACGAGATTTTACAAGATCCAAAAACTAAGCACGTTTACTAGATATTATTTTGTATTCTAGCGAAAAAGCGAGAACGACAATAGTATTGCAGCGAAGAAATATTTGTCTCTAGTCATAAAGGTGACAGGTAGGTTGCATTGCAAAATGAGCGACAAACTGACATCAGAACGTTAACCTCCCTTGGAAGGCTTCATAAGTGCGCTGCTAATTATCTCGTTGGTCAGAAGTTGTCTTTCGTAATCAACTGCGTACATAATTGCGAAGGTTGTTTCCTAATGCCCTTAACTCAATCACAATAATTGTTGAATATAGTTGATGGGATTCACTAAAATTGTATTCACGACTCTTAACCGCTGTGGCTAGCCTCATAGCATCGTTCTCACAGAAGTCTCGTATGAGGCAAGCCAATTGGTTAAAATTAGGATCACGGACAACAAATCCATTCAGTAATCTGAGGCGAGGGTATGAACTCGGTCCATCTGCCTCTGAGCACTGAGCTACGCTGCATTCTAGAAATATGCTCATATAATATTTTATAAAATATTTTGGATAGTAGATGTGTTTCGATTGGTCAACAAGTGTGTTTTGATGTTGCTATGAAACACGAAAATGAAGTGAGCGATGAGATTAGCTGTCTCCCAGTTATTAAATTTAACAGTTTAATGAAAGAAATAAAACTATGCGCTTTGTATATTGGCTTTCTCTTTGTTAAGTCGGAAAATGATTATTTCATAAAAGAAATAATACATGTTTTCCGTGCCTTCATAGACCGGTGAAAATTTGGCAACGTTTGTGAAAAATCTTGAGCAGGTGAAAAACCCTCGGGTTTTCACTGATCTATTCTTGAATTCTCCCAAAAGTTCGTCTTAGTTTTCACCAGGATATAACGACACGGAGAAAATGTCTTATTTCTAAAATATTGAATCAAAATTCAAGTAACTGCGGAAGAAAAGCCAGATCAAAATGTAGCCTTCAACCGAATTCGAATTCGTTTTCTCTGCCATAACGGTGCAACTTTTACTGTCCAATGAAACAACAGGTTTGGGGGAACTGGTCTATTTTAGAGTTTGTATTGGGGTTTTGTTTATGTTCGCGAGGAGACTTTCACCATCAACGTCATTACTGACGCATGCGTGTTACAAAATCAATCATGCTTTACTGCACAAGGTACAAAAATGAATTAGCTAGCCAAACAATAAGCTAAGAACAAGTAACACATTTAGTATAAGAATAAATTTTGTAAGAATATCTAGTCTGAACTTAGAAAATTCTTATTTTATCCTAGGGCAATATAACGGCTTGACTAGGCAAGGAACGAGTTATAGTTTTTACCAGACGTTCAATGCTAAATATACTGAATTCGCTGAACGATAAAATGTACTTTATGCGGCCTAAACTTCAAATTCACGGTGAATCACGTGGGTGAACACGATCTTTTTTATATATAGAAACCACTTTTCTTTCGCACAGCTATGACAAATTTTTCAATGCTTTCTGACAGTTCAGTTATTCTCTATTTCCATTTTCAAAATGTCGAGAAATTCTTTGCAAACTCTTAACTTGTACAAAGTTTTTCTTTTTCATGTTCTTTAATATTCTCATTTTTTCTGGAATCTCTTTTATTTCTTCGTCGCTAGAACAAACAAATCTGCTTCTCGTGTTCCCTTTTTAAATGAACAAAACAGAGCAAGTTTATTCAGCTAAAGTTTGTGGACAGAGAGAGGAGAGAAACAAGCCATTCATATCATCAATTAGTCTTGCGTTTGAAGATAGGGTAATGGCAGAATTTTTGAAGACAAATACATCGGTGTGAAAAACAGTTAGGCCATACTAAAAATATACTAGCGCCCGGCAACCAAAAATTTTTAGGGTAGGTTGGTAGTTTTTGCTGGCTCAAGAAGAGCCTGCAACCTAATCTCGGGACCCGTCAGCGGTGTATGGTCTGCGCGTGCGCGGCTAGATTTAAACGGAGATCGCATCAAAACTTTGGTGAAAAGAATCTTCTTTCTTTAAAAATGTAAAGATGCACACACGTGATCTCTATAAGTTTTGATTGAAGGAAATACAGAATTTAATAGATAAAACACCAAGGACTGTTTGTGATTAAGTAAAAATAACTCAAAAAATTGTTCTTCGGTTGTTTAGCCCGTATTTGCGAACCTCGGTTACTTACTATGAACCAAAGTAAACAATATAAAATGACAATTCAACTTGCATTAAAGGCATGCCCATTCATTTCACTGATAAATATTGAATATTTGTCAAGGTCGTCGTTAACGATAATGGCCCCACACCGATCAGAATTGAGTCATTTTACCTATTCATACGGCGAGGAAGTCCTTCCGCTCGAGTAATGTTCGAAACAGTTTTTGCTTTTTTATTAATAAAAAATAAAAATATATGTTCTCGGTCGGGTGGGAATCGACGGTCTGGGGGACACGTTAAACAAGTATATATTTTTTTGTATTGCAGGTCATTGTCTGACCTAGTGGCAACTTCGCTTGTCGGACTCAATGGCGAATTTTGAGCAAGAACTGGCATGTCGTCGAACGCACTTTACTTATCCTTGATTATTGCTAGCATTATTTATCATTTTATGAGAGATCATGCTTCAGCGCCTCTGAATTAATAAAAAGTTAGCACATTAAGGGTGACAAGATATAAATTAACTGCCAAACATTTCCTACTCTACAGAACTAAGCACGTTCTAATATGCAGCCTTCGCTCAGCTTCGCTTCGTGTATTATTCTAATTTCTCGGTCATTGTGTCGCCAGCGCGGGCGTGCTTCTATTTGTAAACAAACCACTCACATCAGTCACTAACCCGTAATTACATAGCTCTCGTACTGATCCAGGTATAAACGAGTTCCGGTTGGCCGTTATTCCCCCAGTGGCAGTGGAAGCCAGTCGAAAATGTCTTCTAAGCATTATATTAGTACGAGTGCTGCTGTGGCCCTGGAAACGAGTTTGCTCCTGTGGCTATAAAAATAATAAAATCTAATAAATCTATAAAAATAATAAAATCTAATAAATCTATAAAAATAATAAAATCTAATAAATATAAAATTTTAAAAATACTATATTTCGGCTAGCCAAAATAGCCTTCTTCAGGTGTGAGAATGAATTCAAATTGGTGTACAACAATTTGAATTTTTCCCGCTTTACTGCTGCAGGTTTCCATAGACCCCTTTTCTTAAAAATGTTAGCACGTGTCCCAGCCAGGTTCACCACAAATCAGCTGGGCCCGGTTGCTCGAAGGGTAGTTAACTCCTAACTCAGAATTAAGTTCGCTAACTCACAGTTAAAATTTAACTCGAGTTAGTTTCGGTTATTCGAAAGCCGGTTAGCGCTAACTCTGACTTAAACTGTGAGTTCAATCGAGATGAAATTAATTTAGGTATCAAGGTTAGCTAGCTAACTCTCAGAGTTTGTTTGGTTTTAACCTCCGTTAAATCAACAGTATTATAACTCAGGGTTAGTGAACTCACAATTAATCAAATTAACTCTGAGTTAAAGTTGACTCACTTTCGAGCAACCGAGCCCAGCTGGTCCATAAAAAGGTCACAAACGGTGTTTATATGACACCAAAGAACAATTAACCAATTAAACTAAATTAAGAGAACACGACACCAACTGTAGTGATCGAGTTAGTTCAAAAGTACCTTTTCGACCTATTATACAACCAAGTAGGGGACTTTCAGGTTCCTATGCTTATACTGTAATATTCCCAGCCTTATGTAGACTAATAATTTAATGTAAAGCACAGATCGAGGCGAATTGGAATTTCCGAGGTCTATCTCAATATTTAAGGCGCGCACTTTTAACATCTAACCTGTCAACATGAAAACGGTCTCTTACCTAGTACTGTCCCACATCGCCCTTATTCAATTGTCAAAGCAAGCAATAATGACTTATCATGTGTCGACCGTATGTTTTGCAATGTGAAACAGTGCCATTTCATGGACCGAGCAACCGTGTGGGCTATAGCCCCACCACTCTTTTGCCCAAAGACATTTAATTTCTGTCCAAGTATAGATGATCGCAAATCCACGCATTAAAAACTTAAGTTTAAAGCACTCAGCTGGTCCCTAAAGCGTCCTTTTTCCGCCTAACAAAAGGTGCTGCATGAATACATTGAGGAACATGAACATGTTGCAAGTGTGTATGTACGACGTTTTATCGTATTCTTGGTTTATTTCAAAAGTGCATTTTCTAGGAGTCTAAAAGGGTTTAGCCTAAAAATCAGCTCACTCAATTTTAATTTTACTCATCTAAGAGACACCCGCACGCTTTAGGAAAAGATTTTGGAAAATGTTTACGGGTTTAACGCCAATTAAACACTTCGCCTATAACTCGGTGCTGCAGCCAGGAAACACAGGAATATCGCCCCCAAAACGGACCCCCTCCCGGTATGGACGCGACAAAGTCTCGTAGCCCCACCACTTTTGAAATCAGTGCGCTTTCCCTGCATTTGATGGTAACAAGAAACTACATAATAATTTTCCCGCGTTACTGATGCAAGCAGGCTTGCACCGACCTCTTTTCTTGCATGTTAATGAACTACATATAATTGAGAAATACTTTAACTACATTAGTATATGGGGGAGGAGAGGGTCTAATTGTAATAGATACCATATTTATTTGCATTCTGATTTTGACAAATAAAATTAAGTAAGGTTGTGAATTCTTGGTTTAGATTTTTATATAGAAGCCTGAACTGGATGTTTAAGAAACAAAACATGTTTTCCGTGCCTTCATAGCCTGGTGAAAACCGAGGCGAACGTTTGGCAGAATTCGAGAGCAGATCAGTGGGTCTCGGGTTTTCACCTGCTCGAGAATTCTCAGAAACTTTGCCAAGGTTTTCAACAGGCTATGGAGGCAAGGATAACATGCTTTATTTCTCTTATAAAATTATTATGTTCATTTTTAACAAAGAAAAAGACGATATACGAAACGCTTACTGTAAATTCTCACAACCCGGAGGCAGTTAAACCACATTGCTCACGTCATTTTCGTGCTATGAAAACACGCTTGTTGACCAATCAAAACCCACATATTATCCAAATTTAGTTATAAAAAAGTTAATAATCAGTGCTTACATTTCAGGGTAAAATCAATATTCGGTTTAGCAATAGAGACCACGCTGGAGCTCTCCACAGAGCAGTGCTTAGTGGAAAAGAGGAAGATGTGGAGTTTCTTCTCAATATAGGAAAAGGTAATCATAGAAATGATGAAGAGTTTGAAGATGGTATGGCGACGAAAATAGTAATTATGACAATGGTGGTGATGATGAAGACGGTTATGATTATCAGAGGCCCAGCTTACAGTTTTGGGTTTTTCAAGTTTGTGAAGCCAGGGTCCAGTTGTACGAAGGCGAGTTAGCGCTAACCCGGAATAAAAGTTTTATCCTCGTTTTTCTAGCTTGCGTAGCTGTTGTTCTTGTGAGAAGGCGAAAAGAAGTCGAAAATTCGAGAGAAAAGACTGGTGAGAAGTTTAAAAAAGTCTCTCGTACGTGTCCAACGTGGCGTTTTTCGTCCCAAAAACAAGACCTCCAGCCACGCAGGCTAGCTAGGTTTCTCTTCCCTTCGTTTAAACTATTACTATATAAACTTTCCCTTTTCTTTCCATAGTATCCAACTTATCAAATTTCAAACTAAAGCAATAGAACTGATCTTCTCTGATCCAGAGGAATAAAATGTAGAATGATCAATAGACTCAACACGTGTTTTTATATTTTATTATAATCCTAGATGGCTTTTAGTTTACAAACAGGGAACCAAAACTATTAACGTAATTATGTCTCAGTGACTTCATTACAAAAAGAGAGACCTTTAATTTTCCGCACATTTATAGAAAATATTTCTCACAAGAGAACCCGAGTTCTGTCTATGAATACTCTATTATCATTTTATTGTGGTCAAGAAACTATCCAAGAAAAATCAAATCTAGAACTTGGTCCTAACAGAAGTGAAATCAAAAGAAAAAGGTCCTTTAAAAGTAGCGAAAATCCAGCTAATGAAAAGAGCATTCTTACTGGAATATCTACAATTATTGTTTTTCAAAGCTTTAAGTAGTTGTTTGATATAAAGATGAACGTAGGCTCACAAAGATAGCGATAAAAGTGATTTCTATTAATAATCTTTGTCTTTATTCGCTTCCAAGTCCGATAACTGTCAAATGTTTAAATAAACCTGCCAAAAACAACTCAAACTTGGCTCGGTATTTTTGCACTAATGACTAAATAACAAAAATTATTTTCCAATGTTCAAAATTATCCAGTACCTGCATATTGTAAACGGGCAAATCGTTTTGTGAACTAGGTCTTCAACTCCCAAATTCGTTTCCATCTTGCCAAAGCCGAGACTCAACTAAGAATAGATGAAAGAAGGCTCATGTCGGAAAAAGAATTGAGATAGCTATCTTTCTATATTAGATATCAATGCTCACGATGACTATGGAAAAACTCCCCTACATAGTGCTGTGGGAACCTCAAAATTGGATATTGTTCAATGTTTATTACGCCACAAACCTGATGTGGAGACTCGTGACGAAAGAGATGACACTCCTCTTCATACTGCCATTAGAACTGGGAACCTTGAAATTGTTTTAGTAAGTGTCTTTCACATAGTACCAGAGCTTAATTTTGTTTTTACTTTTGGCCCTTTTTGGTTTAAATTGTAAGTATATATAGATACAGATACAGATACAGATACAGATACAGATACAGATACAGATACAGATACAGATATAGATACAGATATAGATTTTTGAAACTTTTCTAAGGTTTTCTAAGGAAGTGATCTTTTCATTTATTCTTCTTTTGCTTCGTCTGAGATATAGTCTGAGGAAATTAAAAACAGTTAGAGAGCCAATCAGATTCACAGATTTTCAATAGACCAAAGTAAATATCTATAATACTTTGTACTATTTTATCTATATAAACAAGCCAAACAAGGCAACAATAAACTCACATATCATAACTTAGTTTAATTTTCAAATATTATAGGCATTACTACGAGAAGGTCACGCTAACCCAAACGCGAACGGCAACGGTGGATGCTCTCCTCTTCATGTCGCAGCTCAGCTGGATCATTCTAACAATGTCGCCATATTAAAACTGTTGGTAAATATTACATTTTATTATATAGACACGAGTGTTTTACTGGAAAATATACCACTCGTAAAATTCATAAAAACTACATCCGGGACCCGA
>JANCMA020035841.1:0-16561 GCA_024336925.2 Zoanthus solanderi
CGTGACGTCAGGTGAAAACCAGCAATAAGTTATGTCAACGAACTCGATTGTTCCTCTGTGTCTATTCCACGGAGATGTTGTTTCTTTTTGCTGATGAGTTTTTACTACAAAAATTCAAAAAAAAGACGTGATCATTACAAAAGAAAACCAAAGAAAGAGTGTAAGCTTTTTAAAGTAATTGAAATTTACTAAATCTACTAAAAGAATCTCACAAAATTCCATACACCTGCCCGTCCCCCTCCCCCTTTGTGCTTAAAAATTGTTACATTTACCGACCATTAACTCTCTCAGTTGCAGTATCGTTTGGTTTCACTCTCCCCAGTTTCTTGGCAGCAATCAGAACATCCCTCTTGTACAGATCCTCGTTAAATATTGTTCCAACATCTTCGAGCTGTTCAGCTGCAAATATTTTATAAAAGTATGTATTGCCTGAACTTAGATAAAACTAAGCATTTTATTTCAAAATAATTTTCTAGTCGAGGTCCCTGATCGAGGAGTCCACTATGATTAAGACGAAAGTACTAGCTATAGTATTAACATTAGCACTAATTTCGGTATCAGGTACATATGTTTTGTTTCGTTAAGAATTTTTTTATTAATGTTGGTGGCTTCTTGAAACCTCGTAACTAAAATATTTTCTTCCGTTAGAAAAAAAATTCTTAAAAAATTTGGCGAAATTACAACACACAGTTTGGCAGTGCATTTTTTTAAACTTTTTGCACGTGACCGGAGTACCTTTAATTTTTTTTTCAACTACAAGTATAATTACTTTTCCCACTTGCCGAGTAACCGTTAAAATTACCTTAATTGCCAACGAGCCAGCCCAGCCAAGAGGCGAAGCTGGCGAGGCGGAAGTTCATAAGGCCGTTTGTACGCCAATTGTGTTAACAGAGGGTCCTTAATTTCAAGAGCCCAATAACTTGTGCTAACAAAGAGCCATTCATCATTTCAAAAGCGAGCAAAAGTTTCTTTAGTAAATTTTGTGCCGCATATAGGTGTCCGCGTAAAATTAAAAACAATTTCCTTCGGCAAAGATTTTTTGGCAAGTTTTTTTTGGTAATGTAAACGGTTTACTTCGGCAGAGAGTTTCTCTGACAAATTTCATTTGGAGGTGCACTATTATACTTTTTTTGTCAAATCGTTTTAATACGCGGACGTTGCTTCAGATACTGTAAAGTTTTTGTGGCAATAAAAAGTTTCTGTGGCTAAAAAGCTGACGTAAGTTATTTCCGAGTAGCGCAACTTGTGTCATTGTGACACAAATGAGGTTTAAAAAAATAAAAAATTTTCTTATTAACATTTCAAAATATATTTATAAAGTTTTTGTCTAGCTCGTTAGCACTTAGCGATAGCTATACTACTAGTATTATCTTAAAAGCGAGATACTGGTCAAAACGCCTTACCATTAATTCCGATACTCTCTCTGAGTCCACGGAACTTTGCTTGAAATCTGGTTTTTATATTGCTCACACCACTGAACATTTTTTCAACGTAATGATTTTAAATCCACGTCGCGAAAGGTTTTTAATTTTATTTTCTCTTCTTTGATAACACCATAACAACAATTGTTAGTCACGCGCGCGAGTAAACATTTGAAAATTCCCGTTCCCAGACCCTTTGATAAAATCTGATCGTTTAGTTCCCAGGCCGATTGGATTGATCAGCTCACAACAACAAAATTTAGAAACATTTTATATTAATCCCTGGGGATCTAGATTTTGTTAATTTAGAAGAGGAGATACAACTTAAAGTGACTGTAACAATTTTTGATTCAAATCGATGTTTTAGATTGAAACACAATAGCTTTCATGCTTTTAAACATTGACAACTAAGCATTTCATAAAACATATGAAAAAAAATTTAATATCTATTATAAAATAATTTAAGAAGTATAAGCTCTCTCTAATTGGTAGAATATTGTTCCATCAGGCTTTAACCGAACATTATACGCTGACATCACTTGAAATAGTGGAAATCTATTCTATTATGGCTGAACTTTATTAGTTGCTTGTTGTGTCCAATGCAATAGCTTTTCTCTTGTAATTTGGTGCTCTGACTTCAACTTTAGTTTTGCTTTGTTATTGATATAAGTCGTCTTACGCCTGTTCCATTCCCCATGGGTGTTCTTTAATGCAGTTCCCTTTGTTCAACAGCCTTTGTCTTCTGACAATTTTTTTTTTTTTGCATTTTAACGTATACTGTAATTTTATGCATCATATTCTATACATTGTTGTTCATTCAGTGTTTATCTTTTGAAGAAGGAGCTGTGCTCCGAAAACGTTTCAGAGTTAATTTATAAAATTGTTACTGGTTTTAAACAACATCTTAATAATATAAGGTAAATTTTCTTTTTCTACTTTATAATTATCGTAAGGAAAAAATAGCTGAACATTTTTTGACATTTTTGCAATGTTTTATTTGTCTGCAAATTAGTGAAACCCCGAAAAAAATTCGTCAGTTTTTTGTCATGTAAAAACCGGTCAAACCAAGACTCAAAGTGTCCAATACCGCCTGATATTTGTCGTTTTCTATTGTGGTTATTGAACAGTTTTGTGTACCTATCGTATAATAATAAATCCTTGTTATCGGCCAGTTCAGTTAGATATAGGGCCATTTATACGGTACAAAAAAGACACACTTAGAGAAGACGCGTCTTAAACAGTACGCGAACTGTGCTATTTATACGTTCTACAAAAGACGCGAACATCTCGTATAAATGGTTCGTGTCTTGTTTTTGATACAGCGCAATTATAGTTCAAGTTCTATATTTAGGACGCGAAACCATTTATACAAGGAAGTTCACGTCTTATTTAAGACACGGACTAAAAACAGCCGAAACTTAATCCAAGCAAAACGCATCTTATGTCACGTCTAAGTTAAGACGCAAATGCTTGTTTTGTACCATTTATACGAGCAGTTCGCGTCTCTTTAAGATGGTTCTCACGTAATACGCGTCTTATTTTCTCCTGAATAAATAGCCCTATTATTGCATCCTGAAGATGACAAAAGTTATATTGCCGAAACATGGCTAAAGATTAAAAGTCATTTGATTTTCAAAATTAATCTTAAATGTAGGCATTGTTACTTACAAGCCAGCCACAAGGGACCCCGCCAATTACTGTTACCGCGGTATGTCTGTGTTGTACACTCGCTAGGTACATACTCTACGCGGTGTTCTTGACCATTGATGGAAACTACATAGGGGTTCTCCTTGTGATATTTAGATATTGTGCGAATTCCAAAGGGTGACAGGAATTCGTTCTCGTTCAACATATGACCAAGAATTGTTTTCAGCTGATCAGGTGTCGGAATAGCCAGTAGGTGATGGTACTTGCTCTCGCTGTCTGGGTCCATGAACGTGATCTGTTAGGAAGTTCTGGTTATATTTGTTTGTGAAAGGCGCACGATGCGCCAGAAAAGGCAATGCGAACGAGAAAAATATTAACAAAACTAGTAAGGAAATTAAGATCGAAGTAAGCA
This sequence comes from Zoanthus solanderi, assembly GCA_024336925.2. NCBI lineage: Eukaryota > Metazoa > Cnidaria > Anthozoa > Zoantharia > Zoanthidae > Zoanthus > Zoanthus solanderi. The sequence goes on from JANCMA020035841.1 coordinate 3,481, forward strand.
TATCCTGCGTATCTCGCGGTCTTGTTGTTACGGCAAAAAACACGGACGCCATGTTGGTCGAGTACGAAACCTCCACCCCACCCACGAAACTCTCCCGGTCTTTTTGCTCAGATTTTCGACTTTTTTCGCCGTCTCACAAGACCACCAGCTACGCAGGCTTAAGCAAGAACTGTAACAGACATATTTTAGAGACTGAAATATTTCAGATATTTTCTGTGGAAAATTTAATCAACCCACTTTAAGTCAAGCAGCTACAACGGTTTGAGTCTCAACCTGCAACAGCGGCTTGAGAACACTAACTTTTCATGGTATATACTCATAGCCGTCGCTAGCAGGGGCGATAGGGCAACTGCCCCCCAAAAGTTTTTCAGTATCATTTTCAGATAAAGTAGAAAAATCAATAATTGGAGATTAAAAACCCGGAGATAGACTTTGATAGGAATTAAATGATGCTACAATACTTTTTTTCCATATATCGTACGTCTATGCATGGACACGTGTCAAAGAAACACGGTATTTTTTTGTTAGATTATCAGTGCTCTCTTAAGATTTCAGTGGACTTGCCCCCTATTGGAAAAATTCTAGCTACTGCCTAAATACTAGGGCCTTAACCCGCTACAATGGGTTGGTCGACCCGCCAGTTATAAGCGGGTTGAGGCCCTAATATATACCATAGAAACGTCGTGTTCTCAGCCCGCTGTAGCCTAACCTTGACGAACCCATTGTTGCGGGCTGAGCCCCTAGCATATGCTATAGAAACCTAGTGTTTTCAACACGCTAAAAAGGTGCTAAAAAGCTCAAAAATGCTCGCTCATATTGTCATAAGGGCCTTAATTTTGCTGATTGTGTGATAAAGAGCTCGAGGCAGGATTAGTTGTTCTTTAAAGCAACGCTAAATACCCGTTTTATACGTTAACCACGTTTTAATATCCCAAAGGAGAAAATAAAATGTTCTTGTTTCTCAATACCTTTGATGAAAGATCTTTTCTGTTTTCCACAAACCAACGTATGCGCTTGCGAAAATTAGGCAACTTTTCTATGTACTCATCGTCTATCAAGAAACAAGCAACCAAGGGAACAAGGCCGACCATTGAGCGCACGCGCATTGGACTGACACCTCCTTCGCTGCATTTCAGGTGATCATAATAAAAACCATCCGCTGAATCCCAGAATCCCTGGCCGTCAGACATTTCAGTCATAATATCGGCCAAGTCAACAAAAGTGTTGAGGAAGGTACAGGCTTGTTCTTCGTAACTCGGGTCTGTTAGCGCCAGTTGTAAAGCGATATGCAACATTGTAACGCAGTAGGTTGCCATCCACGCTGGACCGTCAACTGATTGCTGTGGTAAAAAAATGAAAATCTTAGTTCACTTATCTTATTACGTAGCTCCTTCCTCACTCAAGAACCCATCTTCGTTGAAAATGTCAATTCTTAAGTGTATGAGTGCAGTAAATAAAATCAGTGGAAGAACATATGAAAAGACAGAGAGAGAGAGAGAAATAAGAGAATTTTAGGTCATTGCATATTCGACAAACAGTCAGTTTGCTCATTTAATCCGCTGGTAGAGGCCATACCGATTTCGAGCTGTTTATTTTGAAGCGTACCATTTGCAGTTCGAGAATTAGAAACAATATATAATTATTTTAAGTCTAACGTTTGAGTACAGAAGTTTTGCTACTGATACGCTAATATAATTATCTGTTTATTTTGGTAATATCAGCAAGTTGTTGCGAGTAGGAGAAACAATTAATTAAACTTTAGACTTGACTCAATTTAACTAATTTAGGAGACTGTACACAGCAAAGACCGTGTACGAAATAGCCGAGTGTGGTACGCATGATCTGTGAAGATGAAGCAGCCAGATATAAACATTAGACATTAATAAATGAATGGTTGATGTACAACGTAAAAAGAAACTTTTAAATGAATTAATATGATTAGGAGCACAGAACAAGCCATGATCTGCAACCACAGACAGCTGTTTCGTCCTTCTCGGAACTCGTCTGTACGGTGAAGCAGAGAAGAAAACCGCCGGCAAACATCTACAGAATTCAGATAAATGTTGAAACCTCTGCACAGAGAAACATTTCATTATCTTGGACTCTCCCTCCACTGTCTTTCAATTAAAAATCAAAGAAGCTCTACATATACAATGGAAACAGCCATCTCTAACAAACAAGTTTTTCATGTCAATTTAAGTCTTTTTATGTGACCAGTTATAATATTTCTCATTTATTTTATCTACATACACTTAATGGAATTATGGAATTTCAAATATTATACATTGTACTTATGAATTATCTTGTGAACATAGCTAAGGAACGATTGCAATAACTTGTTTTACCTATGTTAATTGTAGTATAGTTTTAGTTTTATAATAATTATTTGTAGTCTTATATTTATATATTTATATTTTTACATAAAATGTTCGTAGTATATTAAAATTAATGTAGCATTTAACAGGGAAGAGCCACTTTTGTTGTATCTGTTAATAAATCATTATTACTATTATTATTATTATTATTATTATTATTATTATTACTTACTTACTTTAATGAATTCTATTAGCCCAACTTTATAACCAAATTATGTTAATTAGTCCAGTCACAACTGAAGATGATCAGAGAATGATCGAAATATGTCTTGTCTTCTTAAAAATGTTGTCCTTTTTCTTAACCCGCCAGCACAAATGCAAACCCTGGCTTGTTCCAATCTCCTATTCATATTGGTTCACTGACGAGTTTCTTTACACGTAGTACATCAGCCATTCATTTACCAGTTCCGTATTCAATTTAAGGTTGCAAACCCCTGCGAAAGGCGATAACCTTTGAAGAGTGTTTAAAACAATTTGAGGCGCGTCGAGTTGGGGCAACGCTTATTTTGGGCCAGAAGGGGAGACTTTCAACTTTTTGAAGCGGGAATGCTCGTCAGAAACTTTCAATGGAACCCCAACGAGATACCAATCTGGACGTGACGAAGGTCGATTTCAAACCCTTAAAGATACAATCCAAAAGCGTACATGCATTTGTTTGATTTAGTTTCTGAAATATTAACTATACTGATACGACTGATGTTTAGTTAGCTCACTAATTAGAGTTACATCAAGTTGAACTTCCGACACGCGATTTTATGTCTCTTCCTGCATAAGAAAGCCCTAAAAGATACCACACTGTATGTAAATGTTAAAAGTTTGTCTCCAGCACCCTACGATACCAAATCTTTGAATTTTTACCCCTAACAGGTACGACGAGCATCCCCGCCCCAAAGGTTTGAAGTTTGGAAACTTTGTAGTAACAGGTTTGACCTTTTTATGTTGGAGAGACATAACTTTTATAATATTATGTTTAACCAATTAGGCCAATGAATTTGTGGGAGGGAGGGATGGGGAAATAAACAAGAATAGATCTAGGTGGGCATGGTTGGCGCAGCTGTAAGATCTCTGCTTACCGACCACAAGGTCCCCAGTTCAATCTCTGGTTCTGCCGAGATTTGAATATTTTTGCAGCCTCCTTTTCCGCCTAAGCTAACTCAGCTTTCCATCCTTCCAGGGTAGATAAATGAGTACCAGCGTCTACTGGGAGCTAACCTGCGATGGATTAGTGTCCCGTCCAGGGGGAGTCAAAGACTCTCATTCGCTTAACACAACGGAAACCGGAGATACGCGCCGGCTCCATGTGCCACTTGGCTCGTAAAATTTAGAGTTTTTGTCCGGAGATGGGGTAAAACGTTATTGTAGTATTTCTCAAGGAGAAATATTTTATTAAGTTTGTGCATCAATTTTTATTCATAACAAAACAAAATTAACAACCAAACGTAAAATAAAGCTTACCTGAATAACATTTTCGAAGCTGTCAAAAGATGCTGTGGAAAAGCAATTGTATTTCTATAAAATCAAATTTGTCACGATAACAAATCTTTGTTCCGTGCTTTAGAAGTTCAACATATTAACTTAGGACGATATTCAACTTCTTTCAACCTTTCGTTTGGAAATCATTAATACAAGCGTGGAAAAGAACTGTAATTATTTGTATGTTTATATTTTAAAGTTTAGTCCAGAAAAGCTTATTATCATTCGATGGAATTTATATTTCTTTTTCCGCCACTGGTCCAGATTCCAACTAAAACAACTGCCTCAAAATAAGACACACGCTTTACCGTTTAGTGTGTTTTAGCTGCAAATATGACACGACTCATGCATCTCCAGTTCCTTTATCAAACAAAAAGGCTCGCTTTCCAAAGTTTACAGAGAAAGATAAGAGCTGTAAATGTAAATAACGATGAAGAAATTTTAAGCAGTTAACGTCTCTCCCCATAAATAGTAAAAGCAAGCAAACAAAGTGATCGAAAGATAAAATAGATATTGGACAAAATATTAGGGACTTAAAGATCTCAGGACGCGACGACTCTAAGACACCACCGGAAATTAAATATCCACCGGAACTGACATAACTGGAATGCTGAATTCTCATTGAATTAGAATAAGACGCCGTCCTCGTTCCGGCCATCAATGTTGCAAAATGTGATTTGTCACGAAAAGACAGATAATTACAAAATTTACACGGGAATAAGAACTAAAACCTTCAGGCTTTTACCCAATAGCCGCGACCTATAAAATGGTGCATGGCGGTCCTGTCTTGGACCTTCAAGTCCCCGTATGTAACTTTTCAGTGGCGGCCAGATTTTTTATTTTGCCGAAGCCGAGCAAATTCAATGATCGAATGATAAAATATTCGTTGGACTTGGTAATCGATAAATATCGTCATTTGTCAGTGTCTCGTAAATTATGTAATCGATTTACATTTTGATTTTGATTTGTAGGAGAGCGGAAAAGGATTTATTATTATTAATAATAATAATAATAATAATAATAGTAATAATGATAATAATAGTAATAATAATAATTATACTTTTATTTAATCTGAAAATTGCGTCAACTGACACCAATGTGTCGGAGGGTAATAATACAAATGGAGATGGTATATTTAGGAATATCTGATAATACAAAAACAGGAAAATAATTTAAATCAATTCAGTCACGAAATAATGAAAGAAGTTATGTGAATAAGTTTTAATTAAAGAAAAACTACCAATGTTGTCCAGGCCACCGCAGAAAATCTTTCTACCCTTGGGGTCCTTTCTGTTCATGCTCCTGCGAAATTAATAAAAAAAAAAAGGAACACTGCAACCGGCTTTCAAGAACTTACACGTGTTTCAAATCGAGTATAGTGACCGATCAACAACAGAAACAGTTCTCTAATTTAGGTTTCAACTAGTATAAATAAATAGACAAAGTAAACTGCAGCATGATCTAGGTCTGGTTTCACATTTGGTCAAACGCCATTCGACTGTTAATTCAGTCCTCAAAAGTGGTACAATAAAAAACATTCCAGCGGCAGCGATTATATATACCTGAGAAAACTAACAAGGATTTATGGGAGGCCTGTGTGTAATGCACAGGGATCCACCCTATTTAGCCCTAGGGGCTCAGCCATCCTAAGTCAGTGAACCCAGATGGTTTTTTTCTCCAAAATTTTATCGAGCAACATCTGACATGAAAACTAAAACTATTATCAAAAACATCTCTACGTACAATCGCATGAGCTTTAAGAACCATAAAAAATACTACTTTTTTCCTAACAATTTTGCAAAACCAGCTGGTTCTAAAAACTTAAAGAAAGAAAATAAAGTTATAAATGAGAGGTGTCATTTACTCCTCTCGAACAAAGTTATAAATATGAAAACAAAACATACCCGAGATTCGGGTCTTGTTTGTTAACTTTTGCTCCAATATGCTTGCGTATGATCAATTTAAAATTCCAAACAAGACAAATACTGATCTCATGTTCTTACCATCAAAAGTGTAATAGAGGAAGAGCTCGGACTAAGCCAGCAACTTCAACCGTAGACAGCTGTTTCGTCCTTTTTGGGACTCGTAAGTACGATGTAGGGGGCAACAATAAAAAGCCAGCAAAAGGATAGTTGTTTATTATGCTCAAAGTTGTAACCCAATACCGACTACAAAACATAATAAACAACTAGCCTTTGGCTGGCTTTTTATTATTGCTCCCTACACCGTACTTACGACTCCCAACAAGGACGAAACTGAGCTGTCTACGGTTGAAGTTGCTGGCTTAGTCCAAGCTCTTGGTTATATTGGTTCATTGACAAATTAATTTCAACGTAGTTTTCCAGCCTCATGTTTCACACATTTCGTGGCTGGTTGATCTTCTTAGATCCTATGTGATGCGACATTTCGTTCACGGTATTCATCATTTACAGTTTATAATAGAGGGCTCCCTGTGCTAACGAATGCGACCTAAGTTTAAGGAGACTAGTGCGAGTTAAGATGGCCGCCACGAGGTGGACAAAAGTTGATAGAACAATCCTTCTGAACCCTTCCATCAACACGAAAAGACTATAAGAAAGACGATCATTATTAACTAAGCCTGATTGCCTTTCACTTTTGACTTGCAATATTTAAAATATTTTGGTTTTTCTGTTTTACTTCTCCATTTATATGTTTTGCTATAAAACTACACTTACCAACTAAAATTCTTGTGAAGTTTCTGGAAACACCTAGCTAGGAACTCTTCGTCTCGATGGCCGTGACGCTCAGACAACGTGTATACCCTCCAGCTGACAAGGGCGTATACCGGGGGACTGACGTCACGCAGCTCAAACTCGTAGGCGGGGATTTGACCCTCGGTGCTCATGTAACGATCATTAAGAAGGAGCAACAGTTGGTTCTTGGAAAATTCTGGGTCAATCTTTGCGAACAAAATCAGGTGAAAGGCGAGATTCCACGAAGCAAACTAACAGAAGAAAGAGAAACAAACATGACTTGAATGCAACTGTTCACTGCAATGTCTTTTTGGTAGCACAGCTTGTTGAGGTAGATTTACACGCCATCTACGACGGCGAATTCGCAACAATTTGCGATGTGAACATGCGTAAATTAGTTATTTCTAGAGCGCGAATCGAAATATTTCGCGATAAACAAGTAAGAAAACTTTTCTGCCTTTTGCGATGAAAAAATTGCCACAAATTACTAGTCAAAAATTTCCAAAAACTGTACCGTATTTTCTCGTATATAAGTCGACTCTATATGACCAAATTTTTATTCAAAAAATTGCACCTCGACTTATACACGAATCGACTTATACACGACTGAGAAAACACGGTACAGTTTTTGGAAATTTTTTGACTAGTCAAACATCGCAAAATCACAACTATTATTGAAAATTACTGAAGCCACGAGTTACAGAAGTTGCTAGATAATCGTTGGCGAAATTTGAGTTTTTTAAAAAGCATTCTTAACCTGCAGCCAAATTTATTAACCACTTTTTTTATTTTGTGCTTAGTTGCAAAAGTAAGGATACTTTTTTATTTAATAAAATTAGTGTCATCATTCTGCATAAAGTTGTTTATCGCGCGGAACTAAAATTAATTACGAATTCATTAACTTGTTTGCAGTGGTTCGTTACCGACTTCGTTTCGTGTGAATCAGCCAATGCACTTTTGCGGTGCCGGTTTTTCATGTTGACTTTCACTTTACGAGAATAATTGGTTCACAATTGTTGACTTTCACTTCTTTACAATAATAATTGGTTTCAAATTGTCGACTTTCACTTTTAAAATGAAGATTAACGCGAAAATTCGACGTTTCGCAGTCTTCATGACCGCATTTTCAAGAATGATTTATTTATAAATATCAATTCTTTGAACAAAATCGTTATTCAATATGAATTTCACTTTACGAGAATAATTGGTTTACAATTGTTGACTTTCACTTCTTTATAACAATAACTGGTTTAAAATTGTCGACTTTCACTTCTTTACGAGAATAATCGATTTCAAATTGTTGACTTTTCACTTATAAACCGAACCAATTTTTCCTTAAAAAAATTTTTCGACATCCGTTAGAGGTAGTATTTATATTATGCACAGTTTCGATCAAAATTATTTCTTATGATTAACTTTGTACATTGCTGTGTATATTATGCACACTTTTAATCTACACTGTCCACACATGATTGAGCTTGAATGTACGGTTTCAATGTTTTATGTGCGTGAAAATAACTGGTAAAACTTTGATCTGAAATCAGGTCGTTTTGCTGCGTAGAAAGTGCTGCTACATAAGTGAGCATAAAAGCCTAGCGGAGGCAGAGGACGGCTAATTTATAGCATAATAACTGCAGGCAACATATCCGATCTTCTAAAATGTAGTTTTTGGTTTTTCTAAATTTAGCACAAGGAATTTTGCAATATGTACAGTGTCTATAGCGAGTCTAGCCAAACAGCATATTACTTAGACCAACACAATTTTTATCAAACCATCAAAATTATAAGGTCTAGACATACGTAATACTTTCCCCAAAAGATTTTCCTCCTGCTAAAAGATAGTCTCCCGTGTCCCCCGTCCCCTCCTGCTCCAACGAATCACTGCCAAAAACCACTGATTCTAAATATTACAACCAGGGAAATGTTTATAGCAATGGTCAACCCACTTATACCACTTCTTACTGCTCTAGTTTCACATCCCACTATTCTTACATCAATTATCTTATTTTCCATATAATTACTCCATATCACAATATGATTGAAATGGTTCTTACGTAAGGGTACTCCCATTTATCGGCTGTAGATACAACGTCACGACTGTTCATATGCAGCCAGCCAGAGGAGTTCCTGCCGCTGAGGCGAGAGTTGGGTGGACTGGGCGTTCCTGGGTCCCCTTGTAACCAGTCTCTTACAACGTAATGGTAAAACTGTTTACTCCACACAAGACCAGCATAGGCCTGGCGACAAACGTTTGTTTCCTCAACGGTAAGGTTTCCTGAATAATTGAAAAGGAATTCAAGGATTAAATTAATCTTGCAAATTAAGTTCTAAAAGAAGCTTACGTCATTGAGCGTTAGCAAGCAGTTGCTCTGACGAAAGGCAAATGGTCCATAGAATCTTAAAGCAGAATTTGAGCTGGATCGTGACAGAGTTGACAAAAGTGACAAACTTTTCGTGCAGTTTCGTTGGGACATGAGTACTGAATCTTGGATTGGTGCCGAAATAGAAAAATAAAAGAATAAAGAAAAAATATTTTTAATCATTAATAATTTCCCTACTGTGCTTGGTAACATGGCTTTTTCTACATAGAAGTTGCGACAGTTCGATGGATAAATTGGCTCGAAATCAACGCAAGGTGATAACACAAATAAAAACTCTTTAAATTTTCTTGATAACATATCGTAAAACCTCGAAGCTTAATCTCGAACAAAGCCCATCTCGAAGAGAAGCTGCCCTCTTGAGCTTGCAAAAATAATCTCAAAAAAAAGCCCAGATAGTATGGTCTTTTCGAGACAGTAAATATTGGCCGAAAAGAACGACAGAGAAACAGAAACGGACAACTGTTTCTAAGTAAAAGCGATTTAGAAGCTTAACTTTGTTTCATCCAAGCGTTTTGGCAATTTCCCTGCCCGGTAAACTCAGTCGTGCTAAGTACTAAAAGTATAAAGCATAGACAGTAGATTACCTGGTATAACTGCTTTATAAAACCGTTCACACTCCTTCCTTCTTTTCTCTACAATGCCGCCAAAGACTTTCTCGGCGAATGGGTTTGTATTTCGGACGTGCTCCGCCTCAGAAGAAAGACGCAGTCGCACAGTGCAGTGTCCGCCTGGGGGAACCATCATGACGTAATACACTGCAGCTTTTGTGCCCCTGTTAGCAGGATTGATCGCTTGAGATTCTTCGTTGACAACATAGCGATTAAAGGCGTCCTTCTGATACTCTGTTGCGTTTGGAACATTAAAAAGGCGCTGACAATTAAAAATAGGAAAAAAATGATGAGGATAGAAGACTAAAAACAATCACAGTAACAAAGGTGATAACGGAAAAGGGAACGATTGTTTGTACATCGGAATAAGCATCGAGGTAATCATAGATCTTGAGTACTACTACTACTAGTAGCAGTAGTAGTAGTAGTAGAAGTAGTAATAGTAGTAGTAGTAGTAATAGTAGCAGTAGTAGTAGTAGTAGCAGCAGCAGCAGTAGTAGTAGTAGTACTAGTAGTAGTAGTAATACAGGGTTTTCATTAACGCAAAATATTGCGTATTTTACGCAAAAAAATATATTGGGACGCAAAATATGAAATGCAATGCGTCCCTGGGACGCACAAGGTTGACAGGACATTACGGTGTAAAATAAACTTTTGATGACAGAAATTTTGTTTGGGACCCCTAATTCAAAAACGAAGGGGTCCCTGGGACTCCTCTTGAAAATTTCTACTGAAAACCCTGGGGAGTATCCTATCATCTACGATGTCTTTAAGTCATTCTGCCAGATAACTTTATCCCACTCATCAAAGAATATTGCGGTAAAGCAACCCCCTTTAAAGGTATTCTAGTCTAGCCAATTCGGCAATTGGCATGCCTGGGTCAGAGTCATTTTTGTTCTTGTGTTTCTAAACGATTTCCTGTTATTTTCAAAACAAACTTTATGTTTTAAATGAAGAGATGACGCGAGTGTGCATCTAATTGAGGGTTTACAATAGGTTCACGTGTTGGTCACACAGTGGACGAGAAGAAACAGTTGAGCTGGTCTATAAGTTGAATATTAGCCTTTACTAATTTAGTAAAGGCTTATCATACGTTTTAAACACAGGATGTGTATAAACAATCTTTAGCTCTATTGGGACGCAACAAGACATGACTGAAAGATTAAAAACATGGATTAGAGGATTGCTAATAAAATAAAATCAAGTTTTCTTTGATTACATTTACAGGGGAAATAAAAAAATGTATTTTTCCAAGTTGCAATTAACCAACCACATATTATATTTCTTTAACAACTTCTTCTCCATTCACTTCTTTAAAAAAATTAATGTTCCAGAAAGAAAGAAATGACTTCTCAGAGACAGGAACATTGTTGCAAGATTTAGGTAGATATTGAAAATGGTAACAAATCAGATAATTCTCTGCTAGCAAAGTCGAATGAAGATATGACAGGATTGGTTTTGTTTCAACAGAAAACAGCTACGTTCAACCACTGTCAAATTGAAAATGTCAACATCTAAGCTTACCAGCCATGATGATCCACAACCGTAATTTCTTTCTTTTTCTTTCTGAACAGAAAATCTTACTTTTCAAAGATATTGAAAATTTTGTTCAGTTAATTGTTTTCTCTGTTGTTGAGAAAATGTTTGGCGCGACTCGGTTTGATCAGATGAGATTTGGTTTTTACAATCGTTTTGCTTGATTTGACGAATCTCTGGAGAATTGAAAGTTTGATCGAATTAAAAAAAATTCGCTTGCATTAGTTTGGTGTTTATTTGAAAGATATTCCATAAAAGCAACAAAACATACTTTTCTATGGGTTTACTGCGATAATAAACCACTTGGGATGTTGAGAGAATACTTGAAAAGTTTGCAAGCCCCTCGCTCGGGATTTACAAACTTTTCTCTTGTTCTTCCAAAATCCCGCGCGGATTATTATGCGGGAAACCCATCGAAAATACGTTTTCTTGTTTAATAAAAACTTGTACAAACATGTAGTGCAGGTTATAACTAGTATATTTAAAACAATTGTCGTAGTTAAAATGAAGACTTACAAACTGAGAACAGCTTGCATTGATATGAATAGAGCAGGAACATTAAACGTCTCAAAGAAAACCTAGGAGGAAAACATAATGTAACTTTGTTAACTAGGACATGCAATTATAAGCATTAGGAACAGTTTGGGATACATTTTATGTAATTGGGTTTTAAAATATAATAGCTCTACTATTAGTAGGACTAAATGCAATTCTGTAATTCCAACAATATGAACACTATTAGTAAAATTGGAGTTTATAGTGCAACTTTCACATTATAAAAAATAAATCCATAGCATTGTTTGTTGATCTCAAATTATCAGTTACTGGATATGTGCTTGGGTATGACAGAGAGTATTAGCCATCCTAAACGTGTTACATTCTTAAGCATTCTAGACCTTGATCACTTATCCCAATTAGTTGGTTGTTGGGCAAACCCATACAATTTACAGGTTGGATAATGAATTCTCGCCATCCAAAATACTTAGGCCTCATCAGCATGTCATAGCTAGAGCCTGCATATCTGAGCCTGTTTGCTAGCTATGCTATGCTGATGAGGCCTAAAAAGGCCGAAACAGCTGTCCATGCCGGCTAGGAATCAGGCTCACTATTTCATATGGTAGTTTAAAGGGGTAAAGCTCGCTAACAACGTGGCCATTATATTGGCCTTAGTGCCCAATATAATGGCTTCAAGTTAGCTACTAGCACGGCTACTATCAGGTTTTAGGTAACAAGAAGACATCCTTTTAGTTCCTTTTGTTTTTTACATACCTATCTCATTGCGTTATCTTGCTTTACACCTCTTCATTTAATATCTCTCATGCATTCACGCCGACGAAGGACTACAGTCCGAAACGTCAGTTTTAAAAATTTTTTCCACTACTTTGTAAAACTTAACTATTTGTAAAACTGTTTCTGTAGAAACACTAATGCAGCATTCCATTTAGGAGATCAATTGGTGCTCATCTGAAAATCTTGTTTCCAGTTCCAAACACAAACAATTGAAAAAGAAAAAATAAACAGTGATTTTGAAATCTTTAGGCAGAACCTCTGGTAGAATGCAGAAAAAAGGTAAAAAATGCAGAATTTATGCATGGGGTGTTTATGTAACTCAAGGCAATGTTTTTGAACATTCTAAAAACTAAAAGTAAAGATAACATATAAAAATGGCTAAAATGAGGCCGTGTCTACTAAAAATTTAACTAAAACGTAAAGCTTTTGCTGTCTATGGCGTCGTCAGAGATAAAATATAAAAGAAAAAAGTTGCAGTATGATAATATACGGGTTAACAGAGCGTGCAGTAGGAGATATAGTTAAAAGGACATAGGTACAAAATGCTGTAGACGGCGAAAGCTTGACGTTTTAGAAAAATTTTCAGTAGACATTATAATAATGCGCTTTATTTAACCATCTTGAGTGAAAAAATACAATGGCAATACAATATTAAAAATGCGAGAAAAATGGCAAATAGTAATCGTAATAAAATGTTAAAAAAC
>JANCMA020035938.1:0-16553 GCA_024336925.2 Zoanthus solanderi
GTTTGAATTTAGGTTTGCTCTCATTGCGTACACATTGGTGTAAGCAATTCCAGATAACTGGTCCAGATTGTGATAGAAATAATCTTTGAATTTCAATTCTCGAACGATTTATATAATTTATATATATATTTATATAATAATTTGAAATCAAAACCAAAAGGAGCCAGCGTATCGAAAGAGCTCAGTCAAGTAAATTTAAAATAAATCAGAGTATTGTTTGAAAACAACCTTGAATATTATCTTTAAAAAAAACTATTGCCTACTGAAATCTTTCGACGATTATGAGCAACACATAATTTAGAGTTTTCACACTTTAATAAAAAATTAATTAAAGTAAGGCGCTGACGTTTTAAGGGCTAAAAACTTTTCAGGGGGCGATTCAAACGCCATTTTTCAATACGACTTATGGTGAAGACCACGCAACATTTCAACCCTGAGTTGAATAAATTATAACTGCTTTCAAACCTAAGAACTATTTTATTTTTAACGTAGATTTAGTTTACAAAGCAAAATCATACATGTGTTTTTATCACTATGGTTACGTTTTAGTCCATCGTTTGTTTTTACATAAGAAGAAGCAATGGGTGTATACCTTCAAAGTGCATAAATTTGTTATACTTCGTTGTTTGAAAACTTTAACTTTATTACTTGTACAAAGCTCTATAGTTTTGTTAAATCTCTAACGCAGCATGCTATTTTCACTTTTCAAAGATGTTGACTGGTCAAAGAATTTTAAGTTTTAAACGCTGTTGTTGAGAAAAACAGAAATGCTAATGTGTTAAAATTAAAATGCAAGAGAAACTTGTTCTTAATGTCGATAATGGGTTTTGGTGAATAATATAGATTTCACTCTGTAGTCTTTTTGCTTCACCTATAACTAGTATAAGGCACTCAATTTTTTAAATAGATAGTTTGCTAAAACATTTTAAATTTAAATGAATTATGCACCAAAATTTTGCAATTGCTTTTGAAAATAATTTATTCGTAATATTTTAAGCTCACACGTGTCTGCTACTAAATTGCTTTCGTCCATTGACCGATATTATTGATACATGTACATAATTCAGCTTGTCTATCGTGAATATTTACATATTTAGAGCTAAAAACAAACTTGGTGGTTGCTAGCCAGTAATGGTACTAATGAAAAATATGGATAGAAAAAAGTAATTTTGCTGTCAAAAATTACTCTAAAATTTTAATTTTCTGCAATATTAGGATTTTTCATTTGACGAAAATATACTGAGAACTGTTAAAAAGATTAATGAAGACTTTTATTGTATCAATGAGGAGCATTAATAAAATTAATGCACAGGCACGAAAAAGCTAAAGCCTTAAGGCTTTTTGCATGTTCTATTTTTTCTTAACGATGAACCACAATTTATAGCTTCACGCTTCATCTCCTTTCCACCTTTTAGACTTTCATTTTACATTTAGTCGCTCAAACTTGACCTCGAGATTGACATCACCATGGCTATCAACAACAAGCGTACAACAGTACAAAATAAAAACCCTGATTTTCACACAACCTAGGAAGTAAGAATTAAACAAAAAAGTTTATCGTGTAAAAATTCTAAAAAGGAATGTACAAATCTAAAAGTCATTTTTGTCATACACAAACACTGATCATATTGTTGAATATCATTAAATTTACAATTCAAAATTTCAGACTATCAATATTAAAAATTCTGGTGTCAACTAAAAACTGAAATGAACACTTGCCGTTTTTAAAAGCGCCGAAGAGTTTTAAAATAAGCGCAACAAAAAAAAAATTCGTCACAAGACAAAAGTATTTTTACAGATCAGTTCAGGCAAGAATAAGGTGATAGATTCCAAAACTTATCACATTTGTTTTTCAAATGCTACGAAATTCATATTGGGCCCCATTAATAATGAAAAAGCCAAAATAATAATTAGTGTTGATGCGAAGTAGGTAAAAAGAAGTTAGAAGATTTATATTCCGCTGCGACAATTCATAACTTGATTTTGTTATTAAAAACACTTTTACGATACAATTGCTACAATAATAGCCAATGCAAAGAAAGCGCTGGAAAATTATTACGTGGCAACAAAGTGTAATATGAACAAAAGTTAGAGGAGTGTCATATTACGCGTCTGGTCACGCAGCACAAGTTAGGATCTCCATTGCGTGACGAGAGGCAAGGGTTTTTAGCACACCTTTTTGAATGATACAGTAGCAGCCACATCATATGAAGCTAAACAATTTTCTTTTCAATTCTAAATACCCCACACAAAAAAATCAAAGAAAATTTAATACAATAGAATACTTTTCACTCGTGTTTTTTTTTTCATTGCGGCGTTGCGTTACAAGACCTACTTAGAACGTAGTTTACATTTGTTAAACAGATATGATGTTCAATATTTGATACAAACTCGAACTCTATGCAATCAACGAATTAATCTTAGGAAGAATTTGGATATTTTAAAAGATTTATAGATTAGAAACATTAAACATATACCAGGTGAAAAATTAATCAAAAATATACTAAGTAAAGAAAAAAAAACTATGTAAAGTTAAATCAAGAAGTCGTGATACTGTTTGTTTTCAAGCAGAACCGATGATGCTGTTCTTAAACAATTTGTGTATTGCAGTCTCATAATACATAATTGCGATTGAATACTATTTGTGCTGTTTGCATAAATTAACCGTATTCACTGAGACTTGCATGCATGCGTTGATGATATGTATATTGTAGTTGCCAGGCCAAACTGTTAATTATGCAAAGTTGTAATAACCAATAATTAGCCGCGAAAAAAAAATTATGATTTTTTTCTAGGCATATACACAAAAGAAAATTTTCTTCGTTTTTCCTCAGCCGTGTATATATTCTTTTAAGAAAATTCATATTTTCGGGCATTTTCTATCCTAGCGTTGCTATAAAACATTTTTAGAATTTCATTTTACGTTTTGATTGAATAAAATTCCATATCTTTGTTTATTATACAACTACTAAAATTATATTAACTTGTATAGTCGGATAAACTCAGTTTTCTTGCTGTGACATTTTTAGGGCTTTAAAAAACAGCTGTTTAACAGAGTATGCCAAGAGCGAAATTTTATTTCTTTTTAACTCATTTGCCATATGTCGTTTTCACAGAATGTCGTGTTAAGTGATGGACGTCCAAAAAAGCAAGTTAGGATAATATTGAGTATATATGAATTTACAAAGAGCTAATAATATGCCAATAAATACTGAGAGAAGCAAAACTTAACGATTCAGTGCTTATAATTATTTCAAAATTTTATGATTTTATATTTGAAAATAGCAAAAATATATGAAAAACTTGTTGAAAAGTATAGGTAATTTGAAATGCATTAAAAATATCTCTTGCGAACAGTTTATGCAAAGAAGTATTTAAATGTTAATGACTTTTTTTAACAAATAAACTGCTATTTTCAAGAGGAATTAAAGCAACTTTCTAACCAAGTGAAATTGGGATTCTTTTTCCTTGTACGCATCACAAGTTTGTTACAATAACCATAAAAATGACAATTTCATTTGTGACCCAAGCTGATCATATAGTCTATCTGATACATGTCAATTCAACGTGGCACCGCCCTGAAACATTCTCATCTCTTGATCGAAGTTTTGTATTTATATTTCATACAAAATTCTAAATTTCAGCAATTCAGAACCGCAATCATTATAACATTTTCATTCAAAGATAGAACAAGACAAAACATCAATAAGGACGCCTTCGCAACTGCTAACAATATCAACAATATTTACCATCAATAAAACATAAATAATATGCTCGCATTATTGCTAGATAGTTATAAGAAGCAGCTGCAACACGACTTACTAACTTTTTAAGCCGAGCACAAAACTGTCTTGTTTCAAAGTAACTAAACCGTCTGCTGGAATGAACCATCATCATCATAAGTTCTGGCTTTTATTTTCAAAATATTTCACATTTATAGGATTGGTGAGACTGAAAAACATTGAAAACATCTTAGAACACAGACAGGAAATCAAACATTTTATTCTGCATTTTTCAAAAGTAGGGATGCGAACGACAAGTCCGAGAAATCGAGACGGTCTTTTTAAAATCCGAGCCCAAGACTTTAATAGCATGCAAACAACGAATAATCCTAGACTTTTTATACGATACGATTGTGATTTCCTCGGAAGGCAGCCAAGTGAAATATGGAACTAAAAGACGAAGTGTACAAGATAATGTTAAGTAAGGGGACTAATTTACAAAAATATTTAAGTTAAAAAAAAATTCTAAAACAACAAAAATGCGGAGAAACCAAGCAAATTTCCAGAAAAAAACGAGATTTCGAGCTTTGCAGAAATGCAAAGAATACGAGCCATTTTGTAAGAAAACCCGAGACTGCGATACAAACTTTTTTTTAAGAATCCAGTTTATAAGAATCACGAGGCTCAGATATGGGAAATTTTAACAATTTTTTGAGAATCATCTGACGCTCGATCACTCGACCACTCTGGTTTCACTGCTTCGACAAAATGAGGACCTATTTTGAAACTATTATTGAAAAATTATATAAGGCTGAAAATGTAAAAATTTTAAGAATCACGAGGCTCGGGGAAAAAAAGTATGATTCTTATAAAAAAAAATGTGTACGGAGAAAAACATATGGATACATGACCAGATTTCGAGACTGAACTAGCCGTATTTTGCCGAGACTTTCATTTTTAGGGACTATTCACTGCCCCTAAAAATGTTTTCCGTGTATCTTCATCCAAACTTTGATGTTGGTCTGCGTGTTGCCCTTAATAAAAACGCCCAAAAAGCAATTTGCAATCCAAGTTTCCTGCTCAGAGAGATTTTTCATGCAGAGCTAGCTATTATTTTTCTCGCTGAAAGGTCTCAGCTGCGAACTATTTCTGCTACTCGCTGTGTTACTTCTGCTTTTTTTTTAAGTATTTAAAACATGGGGTGATAAGAGCAAACTTTAACCCACTGAATATGTTTATTCAACATACATTATATTTTGATGTTAGGTGTGGTTCTGATACACAAACATAGAGCATTCTTCTTTGAAAGATTTACTCATGTATTTCGTTTAATTTACCTGACTGACTAGGGGTATAAATGAACAATTACTAATTTTTTTGTGTGTTAAGTATAGGATGGTGTAGCTTGTCATATATTGAAATTCAATCCAGAACAAGCCCAGACATTCCCCTCAATTTTGCTGCCAAAATGTCTCTTTCCGAGTGTCAAGTTTCATGTCTCCGGGACACGAATACTCACTACTGCCTTAAATAAGCTGTCTGGCGTTTACAAAGATTTAGCAAGATTGCCGTTAAATTGTTACGTGATATTTGTGTAATGCACCTGAAAGGACCTTTAAAAAGCGACGTCCAACCTATATGGCGTGCCTGCACCAAGCGCTTTCAGAAATTATATTTATTTCAGTGGCGAAGATACCTACTACCTCTTGCTATCTCACTGTGACTCTAATGATTTTGCAATACGCGAGGTAAGAGTGAAAATCATATTAACATAGTTACAAAGATTTTAGTATTATTAATAAGAACCTTCATTCACTGTAATTGATTGGTCAAAATCGATCACGTGATCTGAACGCATCTATCTAAACTACCACGACCAGTCATTAATTTGCTTAACATATGTTTTTCTTCTGTATTAACACACATGGCTTGAAAATGGCCAAGTCTTCAATAAATTTAAATTTCTGAATATATGAATCAGAATGATTTTTTAAGCTTTTATATCCCAGCTAAAGTTGTCATTTATCAAAGTATACACTACAGTAATTTGGCAGGCTTTTTGACGCGCGTCCTGACATTTTCCCGCCTTTAAAACAAGTTGAAGTTTGGGTTTCATGTTCAGCACTTTACGTTTTTGGAAGCAAAAACATGCAGATTCCTGACTTTTTTGACAAGATTGCGAAGCTTATTTAATCGAAGACGACGATCCTTGTGTAAACACTTCAAATACTGGTCGAGTTCTTCTAATCCTTAACTAAAACATTGAACTTATTTCCCAAAGGACTGCTGATGAGTTCTAAAACAAGGTAATTGCCAACGAGCCAGGCGAGCGAAGACGCGAGCCTGGCGAGGCGGCAGCATCATAGAGCCGATGCACGTGTAGCTATATATAGATTTAAGCAGGGAGAAAAAAACCTCGACCTGGATGTAAGGTAACTTAACAATAGATTTTGTGAGCCAATCACAGCACGAAACATTTTTAGTGAACAAACAGCGGCTTAATTCATTTTATCAAAGACATTTTATCTGACAAGTGTCAGAACTGATGAAAATGTTTAAAAAACAACAAAATGTTACAAGAAAATTCTTTATGTTCGAATGGTTTTCATACGGTGAGATCGATATTTCAGTTTATTTTGCTTTCAAATAGTAAAACTAGAGCGCCAGCTCTCAGTACTTGCAGAACTCAGTTCTGTCATCGTCGAGCTTTTGTTTTGCTCGTTGGCACTTAGCAATAGCTATTACTAGTTTATTAAAGTTCTTCTAAGGTTTTAGCTTCAGCTCTTGACAAATTTCACTGAATGCTTCTTGCTCCTAAAAATTATCGTGTTCGCGTTAGTTTTTAAAAGTTCAATTTTTTAATTTTTCTTGGTGTACAGCTATTTTTGAATTCTATTTTGTACTATCTGAACTAGTGAAATTTCAATTATGTACTTCTTGCTTCAAGTTTGTGAAGTCATGTATCGCGCCTTGCAATGTAGTGAACTCAGGTTGCTTATTAAAAGGGTTCGAAGGTTTGAAGCTTCACTTCGTGCATTAATAAAATTTAGAGTTCATTATGTCGCCAGGGAGGGCGTGTATTTGTATTTTAATGGGTAAAGACATTCCTTTTGGAAGAAATAAAAACCGATCCTCTCTTTACATGATGAAATGCTATAATGGGTAAGCAATAGTTCTAGCTACCGATAAACAATAGTTCTAGCTACCGAGTTTTATGGAGGTGAAGGTTTGTACCAAAAACGCAAAATTGTGTGAAAATAATTGTTTTCAAAAAATATTTGTTTGTGATGATATCCCTCCAGGGCCTTGGTACGATACTAGGGACCTTAAGATAAGACGACGGGAGGCCAGGACGGGGACGGCACCGGACGAGTAGGACTAGGGCGAGTCCCGTCGTGCCCGCCAAAACCAAAATACTTAAGAGAGTGCATTTTGTGTGGGACGGCGACGTCAATTTTTTCGCTTAATGACAGTAATGGCATCCTTTAAATATACTAGGAATCTTCTATTAGAAAGCTATGAGGATTGTGTGATAGATGAAGATGAATTTCTTTTGCTGTATGAAGGGATCTTCTCGAAGAATCCAGAATTCCCGCATGAATGGTACGAACTATTCGATTTAAACACGATGGATGATACCGAATGCAAGGCTGAATTTCGGTTTGGAAAAACTGAAATCCCACTTCTTGCAGAAGTAATGAACATTCCCGGAAAGTTCGTTTGTCACCAAGGTACAACAGCCTCTGGAACTGAAGGTCTCTGTGTGCTTTTAAGGCGACTGAGCTACCCTTGTCGCTACTCAGATTTGATCCCTCGTTTCGGGCGACCAATACCAGAGCTGAGCATGGTTTTCAACACTGTTTGTGATTTTATTTATAATACACATGGCCACAAAATAACCCAGTGGAACAACACAATTCTGGATCCCGCTAGTCTCGAGAGGTATGCTGATGCTATTTATCGCAAAGGAGCAGCACTGGATAACTGCATAGGATTCATAGATGGAACTGTGAGACCAATATGTCGTCCCGGCGAGTTACAAAGGGTGGTTTATAATGGCCACAAGAGGGTCCATGCCCTCAAATTTCAATCTGTTACGCTGCCTAATGGCATGATCGCCAATTTGTATGGACCTGTGGGTAAGATTTATTTTTATTTTCAACTACGATACCAGAAACAAGAACAGTTTAGTTGTTTCAAAAACCAAATTAGAATTCACAGAGAACATTTGATTTGTTGTCAAAGGAGCTAAAATTTATGATGCACAGTCAGCTAGAACTTTTCAATAGTTTAAATGTGTTATATCTATATTTTAACAATTTCAATCTCATAATTTACATAAATTTAGTTATTGTTGTTTTTAATAATAAACTGCTGCAAAAATTAATTTTAAAATTGGAAACACTAATTTTAGAAAATTAATTTTACAATTAATTTTTTTGGCAGTTTTTATAACTGAAATGGCCATCCTGTTTAAATATATCAGCATTATTATTATTATTATTATTATTATTATTATTCATATTTTAATATTTGTATTCCAGAAAACTTTTAATAAATTTTTTGTTGTTGATAAAAAAACCTGGGTTTGCAATTTGTAACTAGGTTTCAATCCCTGAAATAAAAATATTTGGTTTCAATCTTATTTCAGAAGGAAGAAAGCATGATGCTGGTATGTTGGCAGACTCCCGACTGCTCAATGATCTGCAGCAGTATGCATTTTCTTCCACTGGTCAACCTATGTGCCTCTATGGTGATCCCGCCTACCCTCTTCGAGTCCACCTTCAGGCTCCCTTCAGGAATGCAGTTCTAACTCCTGCCATGCAAGCCTTCAACTCCTCCATGAGTGCTGTACGTGGTTCAGTAGAATGGCTTTTTGGGGACATTATTAACTACTTTAAATTTATGGATTTTACAAAGAATTTAAAAATTGGTCTCAGCTCTGTAGGAAAAATGTATATCGTCAGTGCAATACTTCGCAATGCCCACACTTGCCTGAATGGAAATCAGACTTCAGAATTTTTCAATTTGGATCCCCCAACACTTCAAGAGTATTTTGTATAGAATTCCCTGGGCAGGCACAAGCCATGTTGAGCTAAACAAAACAGATTTTTTCCTTAAGGGTCAGACCATTAGAAAAGTGATGAGGGAGGGGCAGGGGGGGAGGGGAGAAATAGAAAAAAAATATGCAAGGTCATGTGACTGAAAAAAAAATCATGCAAAGAAGTAGTGAAGATAAAAATTCATGCAGAGTGAATTGCACTGTTAGGCTCTTTAATTCATAATTTGAAAGAGGCTTATGAAGAAGAAATTGGTCTTCAAAATTCTGGAAATGGCCATTTTAGAAACTCGGTATTTAAAATTTTCTGAGGGATCTGCCCCCCCCCCCATTCCTTTTGAAATCCTAGATCCACCCCTTTAAATAATACAGAAATATGATTATGTAAACTATAATAATTAATAGATACTACAGACACTAATTTCATTGTGTTTTGCTTAGCTTTGATACATTAATTTTGATAAAATTGTTTCATAGGTTTAATTGGGAATTTTTACCTAAACTCACAAATTACAAATTTTTGTTAAAATTCTTTTTGACTTCTAAATGATAAATAAAAGGACATTTGAAAAAAATTGTTCAGAGAGTTACACCCACAAAAAATATCCTGCACAAGCATTGATTGAAAAAAAAACATTCCTGTAAACTGAAAATTCCCCACCCCAATCACTTTTCTAATGGTCCGTCCCTTACCAAATTTAAAATAATACTTTAATCACACTAAGTTAGGAGGAGAAAACAACAACTCCACATTACTTTAATAACTCTCTCTGTCAAATATCTGTTTGTAATACAAAAAACATAACAATTTCTGTAAAATGTATTCAAAAGACTGCTACAATACTGCAGCACATGTATACCAAACAAGGGGAAAATTAAATGTTCAAATAAACTTAACATCTTCAAAAACAGATGAAACCCAAAATTTGTCAAAGTTGTCTCTGCTGCCCTTATTCAAATAAAAGATCATTTTACTTCTTTTCTATTAACTTAGAAACTAGAGCTAGCATCAAATCGTTTTGCTGTTTTGCTTGGTGACCCACCATAACCTGAAATTCCTGCATTTGTTTTTGTTGTATTTGTTGCTGGGTCAACATCATTTGCATGAAGTTATCTTGCTTTTTAGACTCAACATTAAGCTCTTGTCTCCTAAGCTCCATTTCCTCTTTATGCATTAACTGGACCTGTTCATTTTTTTCTCTAAGAAAGTTCACTGTGTCGCTGCCGCTCGATCTTCTTTTTTTCCTTCCTGCACTTTCTGCTTCATCTGCTTTTCTTTTTTGAGTTTGTCCAAGTCTTTCCATAGCCTTGTTTCGAATGTTCTCCGCATTTTCTTTCTCTATACTGTCCTTCATTTTCTTCTGGTTGTCAACAATTTTTACTTCTCTTTCGGCAGCATCTTCCTTTTCGATTATTTCCTCTAGTGCTACTTCGACGTCTGTCATCTCAGTTTCAATTCCACTTGCCCTTTCTTCATTCTTTAATTTGTTTCTCAGCTCCTTTGAAAGGAGGTTGTAACGGTCTCGGACTGCCCTCTTGTCAACTTTGAAGTACACAAGCTGAATTTTGTTTAAATTTTCGGCGACCTGTTCCCACTTTGCTCCTCTTCCGACTGTGCCCCTTTTAGTCCCGGTAAACGGATCAACGACTAGAACTTCTCTACACAACATTTCATCATGTATTTCTCTCCATGACATTGGCTTCCTAAAAATTATAAGCAAAAATTATGTGCGAATCTTGGCTTAAAAAATTAGAAAGCAAAACGATAGAAAAGGTAAACATGGACTGCCTAGGTGGAATGGTAGGCTAAACACTAGTAAATATCGAATATTCCTTCTGTGGTGATTTAGTTAATCGAGTAACGCATCACTCCAAACAATTTTTTTTCAATTTTTACTTACTGTGATTTAGTTTTTTTGCCAGACGATTCCGCGGGAACACTCATGGCGAACACTAAGGCATAAACAAACACGCATTGAATTTATATACAAATAATTTCCTCCAATTCAAGTAATTTACGATACAGACACGAAAACTATGACCTAAGAATATATTTTTGTCAGGATTTTTAAAAACAGAATCGACTGCAGCGCTTTTTATGTCAAAACAAGACAATAATACTCACGTTTTCCGCACGACGGCAAACTTGGCTAAATGGCGTCCTCGACGAGGGCAGGACGGCAAGCACACCAGTTGGTAATTCTCGTACGCATGCCCTGTTGGGTAAATTTACTTCCGGTAGCCGTCCCAGCTCGCCCCGTCCTCGTATCTTAAGGTCCCTACTCCTTCTAGGAGAGATGAAATCCAGTCTTTCCCTCTACATGAGATGATGGGGTCACGATATCACTCATACAGAGATATCCCCTTTCTCATTTACACGAGGAGATATTGTAGTATAAGGCCATCCCTGGTATTGCGATATCCCTTCTAAGAGAGATGAAAGCTTTACATGAGACGTAAGGTCAGGATATCATTCATACTGGAATATCCCTTTTCGGAGAAGTGAAAGCTGATCCTTCCTTTACAAAAGGAGGTATCATGCATATTGAGATGGTCCTTCTAGGAGAGACGAAAGTTGTAGTTAAAGCTGTATTGAAGTGACAGACGTTAACATGCTCTGGAGTACCTCGGGAGATTGTTCCAAGCTAAGAAGAAGCTTTTAAATGGCTTAAGTTAAGAAAACGTTATTTCATTACTGGAGAGATATCGTAGCTAGCTCTTATGGTTTTCCTGCCATATAGGATACTCCTGCTCTCGCTCATGCAAACGCTAAGAAGAAAAAATAATTATTAAAAGAAATACAAGAGATGGATACCTCTCCCGGGAGGAACCTTCAAGGAGATAAATCCACGACCCAAAGGAATTGCGTACAGATCTTAACTTGTAAAACCTGAGTTTTGGCAACGTCCTTTTCCCTCCCAGAGAAACAAAGTATACTTAGTATTCAACGTGAAATTTACTGTAAAATGTAGTATGAACCTAGAAATGTTCATGTTTGTTTACGAGGAGTTTCACAAGGAATCTTATAACCAGCTAGAATTGAGGGCACATTACAAACATCAAAAACAACGTTGCTGTTACTTTAAAATGGCTTTTATTTTTTTTTGTGAAATCCATCTGTAGAACGTTGAAAATGGTTTAAGATAATTTGAAAGTTTAGATACACCTCAAGGCCTGACTAAAGTATAATCTTATCATTTCGTTTGCTTGATGGCACTTATAGCTCAAAGGTGTTAATGGATTCTTCTAATCGTGTTACCATTTTATCAAGACATCTTTTTGTGTTGAAAGTACCTTATAAACAATAGTTCTAGCTACGTTCATTGTATGCTCAGAGTGTTCTACCGGCTCTGAAATGAGGTGCAATATCTAACAAAAGCAACACGATTCTTCGCTGATTGAACACAGCCACATCAAAGCCAGATATCAACTTCTAAATATTGAAAAATAACGAACACTTTATGTCCAAATAAACAATTCAATTTATATGATTAAAACAACAAAAATTAAACAGTTACTGGTTTGTAAGGAATCTGGTTTAACAAAATAAAGGTTAAAATATCAAACAATATACAAATTTAATGAAAATAATTAGTAAATGAATCACAAAGATACAGTGTTACTTTCACTCTAAAAGTTTCACAGCTCTCAAAACAATTATGAACAATGAATGGATATTGCTGTCCAAATAATCAATTCCTTGCCGAACTTTCCGGCAGTTCTAATTATTCTACATTGTCCACTCCAAAACTAGATACCTTCTTAGTAATAGATATATTGGATTTAGTGTTATTGAATAGGCCTTTTATTGAAATGAACTATTCAAACAAAACAATATATAATATAGAGGTAATGAATCGAATAGAAAGTTGTGTACGGTGTGTGTATGAAGGTCCTCTTAAAGTTTGGTGATTCAGTAATATTAGATATATACAGTTTATTCTTTCACTGTAAAGTATGGTACATTCATTCTTAGTGCTTGAGTGGCATATTACTGCGCATTATCTACACGAATACACCAGAATATCAGTTCAATAAACAAAACAGATAAACGAATTTTTTGGGGTAAATTTCCCTATCAGTTTGCGTACACATTATTTTATACCTAACAACCAAAGTAGGATATTATTCTAGGCGTATAACCAGACAACAGGATGCAAATGAATTCAAATGCCCTGACTATTTTGATGATAAAAAGGGTAGATTTTCCATAGCTATTAGTTTACGTGCAAATTATTTCATACCTAACATTCATTCAAAGTCGGATATTATTGTGGGCGTATAACCAGACACCAGGACGCAATTGAAATCAAACGCCCCAACTATTTTGACGAGACAAAACATCCATTCTCCACTTTCCGTTACACCACACACCACCAGCTACTCACAACCCAACGGTCGCGCCACCAAGTCAGGGAAATGATCGAAAGACCAAGATGAGAGGAGACACTAAGTGATAGTTATTAGGGCAAAAACTCGACCTTTAAAAGAACCATTCGGTGAGAATTTTAAAACGATATTTATCCTATACCCCAACAACTACCACTTCAGAGAAATTGTGGTTAAAATAGGCGAACTCGTGGGTGATGTATAAATGAGAAATATTTTAAGGAGATTAACGAATACTTAGCCCGCGACCTCTGCGTTGGAGTAGTGGTCCAATACTAGTGCACTAATTGTTTAGTTTTCCGTTAGTGATCCCTTCTTCCAGAACGTCTTCTGTACACAAACGCAAAAGCAAATATGAAAAAATGACGAACACTAGAAAACCCCTTCCTCAAAAATCACCCTTTCGTTTTACAATAGTTGATGGAACACTATACACCCTTGGAATATTTGCCGGAACTGAAAAAAAAAAACTTTAACAAACATTTATGTTGTACGAAACATCATCGCGCATAAATGATGATGAATCCGTGATCTGTCGACAACATTTATGTGGGTGTCGGTTATGTATTGTTTCCACAAGGCACAAGGAGTATGGAAATGTATGATTTCAGGTCCATGTTTAGTATTCACGAAATTGAGACCACTTTCTTCTAATTCTCTTTGTCCCATCCTCCGCAAACCTTTCGTATGATGGAGGTATGGTAACGAGATATTTTGTCTAACTAGGTCGAAACTTAGCTTACAGGTACGACATCTATGAAAAAAGTAGGAAAAATATTTACAATATTTTAAATTTATAATACTTTGGGAAAGAAGTACTGGTAACTGTTATTTGGCTGTAGCAGATTCGTTTTGCTCCAACACCTTGTCACCCTCTTGAACCAGTCTTGTCAAGTACTTTTTTCCTGGTTTGACACCTTGGAACATTTTATCCACCTCCTCCTTCCTGCAAAATAAAAGAATGATTATCAAATATGGTTCATAATATTTTGCCTTACTGAAGTGCCATGATCCAATTCTGATCATTTCTTAAATCACAGTGAGTCTGTCCTTGAGGTCCGATTCTTAAATATGAAAATAAATTGCATAAAACTGAAATGTCTGTATTTCAAGTGTAGCTTGTTATCATTTATTATGCTATATAGAATTAAGCAGGTTGAAATAAACCAGGATATCTACGTTTCTTTTCCTTTGCAGGACTTTTTGCCAAAGGTGGCGAGCTTCACCTGTTGTTATAAATCTTACCGTGAGGAGTAAATAATTTTCATCGAAGCACCTGTATACGGTAATAGATAACCGTAAAGAGTTGGGTCTTAAATGTGTCAAAGCGTGGGAACTTACGTGACTCGCCCTATTTTAGGAGTTACCGTGAACTCCAGTGTTTTGGGATAAGAACACGAATCCAGCTGGAAATCCACAACGAACTTTGCGAAGGCCTTTAAACTGGAGAACTCCACAGTAAACCTGTATAAAAATGGACAAGTAGGTCTTAATTTGTCGAGCAACTCAAATTCTGAATCCAGGTCCACTACCTTGACCTTGTAACTTGAAACTTTAATATATCGCATCATTCTTATCTCGATTTACCTTTTTAAATTTTTATATCTTGTATTTAATTTTGTTGTATGATATACACTGTAGTTTTTATTTATGTATTTATTTTTTTGTTTTTTACCCGACTATTTTTTTTTCATTTCCACCAAATACAAGAACGGGGGTTAAGAACCGACCAGTCTTTAAACTGTCCATTGTTCTGTCTATTTGGCGCCTTTAGCTTAATCCCAGGTACTCGGCACCTTCTTATCTATATTTTTTATCTGTATTTAATCACAAACCTGAAATGATTAGTTACCCTAGTTGGTAAGGTGCCGGAGGTTCAAGAAGGCGCTACCTTTGCCCTAACATCTGCAAATGGTTAGAACTTCGCGTCTTCTCGGATAAGGATGTTAAACCGTCGACCCAGTCTCCCGACCCTCGATCGGGGAACTTAAAAGAACCTTCACACATCTGTCGTATAGAGTAGGTAGTGATCCCAATGTTGTATGGTTTGTCGGTTCTAATGAGAGCATTATTTGTTAGCCGCTGTAGC
The DNA here is from genome assembly GCA_024336925.2 of Zoanthus solanderi. NCBI lineage: Eukaryota > Metazoa > Cnidaria > Anthozoa > Zoantharia > Zoanthidae > Zoanthus > Zoanthus solanderi. The sequence continues at coordinate 15,260 of JANCMA020035938.1, forward strand.
GGACAATCTAAGAATCGTATTGGTCAGCACTGTACTTGTTTATAAAGTCATTTGAACATATTCACATGGTAAATACGCTATATACATTTGATATTATTATTATTTGTTTATTTTGATTACCAGTCATGTCCAGTGGGAAAATAACTATCCAACGGACGAAATCTTGCCAACTAAATGTAATAAATCGGATAAATTTTATTTTCTAAATAAAAATTTTGAAAATATGAATTAAGATGACCAAGGGAAGCTCTTTTATCCTAAATCGCTAATCGGATAAGCGAGGAGAGTGGAACAAAAATAACCAGTTTGAGAGATTTAAGGCTGTACTAAATGGAGCACAAACACACACTTTCATTGTTTTGTATCTTTAAACAAGAGTTCCAAGACAAAGGAGTTTCATGGATCAAATTTGTACCAAACGTTTTCATCTAAGTCATGAAATTAGTTTCATAAACTTATTTATTGGATAAAAATCACGACTCCATTTAATGCAACCATGATTTGGCAGTACTCACTGGCATCGTCAGTGCAACTGTTTACAAATTCGTAAGAAAGTAAATATATATGGTTGAACAAATTAGCATACACAAAACAAAAGAAGCTAACAATTGTATAATAAAAAAAGCCTTAGAACATGTTTCGTTGCACTCTAGGTGTTTATGAATATAAGAGGCTCTATACGTTACGAGATGTTCATTGACGCGCGTGGCTAGGTGTCAAACTGTTTCTCCGACATAGCTGACTGTACAGTCAGCACACGAGAATTTATAAATGTTGCGTGCGCGCAGGTCACAAGGGATAGGGTCTTTAGCATTGAATAAACTGCCTACTTTAAATGAGTTGGAAACTAGCTTACGTTATTCAATAACGTTTTGCCAAAAGAGCTAGACGCTTTTGTGTGAAAGATAAATAGGCACTAATAAACGGCAATTTGAAATAATAAATATTAGAGGGATCTTGATTGGAACTGGTGTCCACATTACCCGGTACTAACTTATCGCTGAGTGACCGATTAATGGCCTGGTCAATTAAATGACTAGGGTACATATTCTTATTAAGGATATCAATGTGATATCGAATATCTATGAAAGCCTGCCCATGTATTGTCCACAAGACAGTGTTCTAATAGAGTTGTAAAGTGTGACGTCACAAAAATTAAAATTTGTGAACTAATGAGATTTGTTGAGATCATCAGAGAGATCAACACTAAAAATGTGTCCTTGCCAAGAATCAGCATGTTAGTGCAAATTGTAGGCGAGATATTACTACAGTTATGCTCTAATGACTCCATACA